>CM062817.1:1364398888-1364674478 GCA_031772625.1 Pinus tabuliformis | reverse complement strand
AATAAAAAATTATATTTATTTTGCTTAATCAAAAATATTTTTTCATATGTACAATTCAAAAATTAATATTTTTGAAATCAAGATTCAAACTATGAACTTGCACATGGTGTCCCAAACATATGGTCATACTTGCTCAATGATTGCATTGATTGATTTGCATGACCTTCTTGCATTGTTTGTGATAACTTGCATGATGTTTGAAGCATAGTCACCATAGAACCTAGTTTGGGCTTGGGGTATTTATTTTTTCGCACATTTTCTATATTGTACATATACAATGTGGTCAAGATATGATTTCTTGTATTGTATCTGTCTCTGTGTTGAAAGGTACAACAAAACATATTTCCTATGCAAGTACAACGAAAATATCCCCTAAAATCATTCTTAAAAAAAAAAAAAGGCCTCAAAAATCTTGATTTAAAAGGTCTTTATGGCATAACCTCTGTATAAGTTTACAACACATCCACATATTTAATTTTATCTACTTATTTTTTAAATTTTCTAGCATTTTTGAAAATTCACATGTTTTTCATTTTGTGACTTGTAGACGCCTACATCTTGGTTGTGTGGGATTTGTTTAAGAACACTTTTTTGTTGTATAGCATCAGTATCCATATTCAAATATTGTAGCCATGATTTGAAATCTCAATTACTTTTGTAAGTCTCAACCATGCATTCAATTTTCTTCTCTTCATTTGAAGCTTTATTTCTCTGAGGAAGTATGGGCTTCAAGGAGACATACTATCAAATTTATTGATGGTTGGTTTGTTGTATTAGTCCACAACAAATTATCCTTCTATATAATTGTGGTGCATACTTTTTCAACATTTGTCTCTTGTAACCAATGGGTGCTTCATTCACCACTCTAAACACTTTGCCAATATAGAGATAAACTACTCTATAAAGGGAATACCACATGCATGTATGGCAGGGGAAACTCCACTATCTATTTCTTCCCTCCTGCAATCAATCAAACATTCTTTCCAAGAGTTTGGTGTTCAATCTCTTCCAGGCTTCCTCAATTGTTGAGGAAACTTGTTGCCCATTTTTTAACCTACAAGAACATGCTTGTTTCGCCTCCTTTCTTCCCTGGCTAACTATGCATCATCATGCTCCTTTTGAAATTGTGCCTCAATCTTTGGGGTGATAGATTACAAAACTCAACCCCATTGTTAGGAATCCAAAGAAAAAGGGCTTTACCCCTTGAGTATGAATCCAAAATTTTCCTTGCACCTAATCACTTCCATAAGTAGTTTCAACTTTTCACGTTATTTTTCTCCTTTTTCTCTATCTTTCTATGACACAGTTCCATAGAGGGGAATCAATGGGAAATTTCTCTTATTTTTTTCACCATCTCCTCTCCCTTTTCCACATCTTCCACCATGATTTCTATGATCATACCCTCCCCAATATGATGAATGAGATTCCATCAAAAGAATATATATGAGAGTAAGAAACAGAAGAACAAGTAAGAGTTTTGAGTGTTGTTTGCTGGAAAAAACTCTATTCTCCCTTAAAAGCTGCTTGCCAAAGTTGTCTTCAGTGGTGTTCTACCAAACTTTCCCACCCTAAGTTGTTCTCATTTCTGTTGTCCAAATATGCTCTCCAAAGTATGAAACTAAAAAATGAGATGAATTGGGGTTTCAAGTACTTTTGTAGAGAGCTAGGGGTAAAAATTTTGATAAATAGGGGGCCCATCCCTCCTCAAATGCCAGTTGGTATGGGGAGGCCATGTGGACCCACTCTACCTATTCCCTCCAAAATCAGCAAGGTATTTTACAACTTTATTTTTTATTTTATGCAGGAAATGTTTCTCATGCCGATCAATGTGGTCCTACAGATTCTGACGTGAATCAATAAATCTGCATTTCAAATACAAACTAGAAACCCGTTTGCCAGTATAGGATGGTGGTTCCAACGGTGGCAAAATGTCTAGGATTCATTGTGTATTTTTTATATTTTATTGTCATTATAATAAGTATTATACTTATCCTTAATATGCCTTGAAATTCTAATCTGTTTAGTAGAAATGGTACTTCTATTATGTATGCTATGATAATCTAATTCGTGGATGGAGACTGGATCCTCAAAATCAATCTAATATTTTCTCTGAAATATTTCCAACAAAGTAAAGAGGTTCTCAAAATTGCATTCTTAAAAGTATCTCATATGGTTGACTATATCCAAATTAGGTGACATATTGATCTTAAGTTATATGCTCTTTTCTTGAAGTCAAAATTTATGGGACTCACTCTGCTCTTGTGTTTACAAGTCTTGCTTATGGGTGAAAGTCATGAACAGTTGAAGAAAGCTAAACATGTTGTTCAATATGCAGGGTTTGCAGCTTACCATTTATCCCTTTAGACCTATTTCCTTGCAAATGAAGGTGTCACCTTGCCTTAAATTCCCTTTAAATCATGATAAGTGTTGCATTAGCAGATAAACAATTAAGTTTAGATATATCTATTTCTATGATACCCAGTTCAACAGTTCCTATTCCAGAATAAAACCAATCAGGAGAAACGAAAAACCTAAAACTGTATAAGACAATGTTAATTGTATCTACCTTAGAATATGACCCTCTGATTGATAAGAATAAGGGAGAGTCCAAACCACCTCTTACTAGTGGAGGGATGGGGCCACATATATCACATGTTACTAGTAAATCTAGTGTTGATGGAACCAATCTTGTTTAAATAGATTTTTTTTTTAAGAAATCCTCTATAGGAGATACATATGCTCAAGTTACATGGGTATAGTGGGATATATATCCATTTGGACAAAGACATTCCTTGCCAACTACTCCTTCTAGTGATTTATATGGATGACAGCTTTAATAAAGGCATATCCAAATGAAATTATATCACCTATGGGTCCAGGTTCGTAGGGGGTAGTAACATCATATTTGGAACTTCAAGATAAGGAATGAAAATATTCATATCTAGAAAATGGTTTCATTGTTTCTGTTTCATCCAAGGTTAATCTTAATTATCAAATAACAATAGAGGAGCTATCTAAGAAGGTGGCATGGGAGAAGCAAGGAATAGTAGAAAAAGAAAAAGAAAGTTTTTATAGATGAGCACCTTTTAGGGCATAGTAACCAAGAATGGGTTTTCTCTAAAGAAGACTTTCCACCTTATCCTCCTGATCATCAAAGGATATTTGTTTTGTTATCAAGTTGTTGTGTGTTGAAGGGGACAATTTGTGAGCATTCACAACTCTTTCACATCAAGTATTATGGCAGTTTTGACAAGTCACTAGGAAGGTACCTTCGGGATGATTTGTTTGACCAAGTAATGTTTTTTCTTCATGTATTTTTCTTCTTCCATAGCTTTCTCTTGCTATCTTGTAGACCTTGCATTTACACAGTAATAATTGGAAAATTTTGATGTAACAACATATAAAAAACATGCAGAATTCTTGTTGTTTCTGTAATGAACCCTGAGAAGCACATGTTCTTTGTTATACACACTATCAAGGTAGCCTCACAATATCAGTAAGACAATTACCTTTACTGTTGACATTACCTGGAGAACGTGAAGGAAAAATATGGATGTGGCATAGGTGCTTAAAATGTGCATGGAAAGATGGAGTTCCAAAAGCAACCCGACGAGTAGTCATGTCTAATGCTGCATGGGGTTTATCCTTTTGAAAATTCCTAGAGCTTAGTTTCTCTAATCATATTGCAACAAGTAGAGTTGCAAGATGTGGTCATTCATTACATTGAGACTGCATTTGCTTTTATGGGTATGCCATTGAATTCGATTGCTTTATATTTTGCAAGCAATTTTCATGTTATTTTTTTTATTTTAACCTTGTGATATCTTACATAATTTATGTCGATCTTGATTTTTCCAGAGTACCCATAGTTGTGTATGATAATTAATGACTATTCCATACTAATCTATGGGACCTACATTGTTCCCAAATTCAATATGGCAGGTTTGGTAGTATGATTGCATGTTTTCGATATTCCTCCATCAATGATCTATCTCTACATTTGCCACCTTCAAAATTAGGGTTCCATGATCTGCATCAACAATATTGGCTCATAAAGGAAGTTTAAAAGGTACTTTATGATACAAATTGTACATATGGGTAGATGTTTGTTAATTAATATATGCCTATCATACCTATGGCGTAGGACCCCCCAAATCCAAGCTAATGTGCATTTTGATGCTAATGAATAGGTTGCAGATAAAGTGGGAATGATGTTTAGAGAGGTTTTTAATTTTCTCGAACATAAAATCACCACATCTGGATCCTTTTATTCTTGTATTAAGGTTCTTGAATCAAGGAGGAAAATTGCAGAGCTTGAAGGAATGTTGTATAAATAGAGAGTTGAATTTGAGGTGATAGTATAGATGTATATAAAGGTTGTTTAGTGTACTTTAGGTTGTCTAATATTTCCATATTTTTTTATAGGAATTTCTTATTTGGAAATAATTTCTTCATAGGGTTCATTATTTTGATGCAATCTATCAAATTCAAACAGGGTTTGTTGCAAGAGGCCATCATTAGTGTTGGGCACGTTGAAACTTAGAATACCCGTTGCTTATATTTCAAAGCTAAACAACATAAGGTGTCTTGTTCTTTATGAAACCAATGAATAGGATCACCATCTTTTCCATTTAGATTCATCTCTTAGAGTGAAAAATTATCTTGCCAAATTGGAATCTAGTCCATTGGACGATTTTAAGACTCCATATAAGGAATATGACTCTAACATAAATGAAAAAGTTGGAGACCATCGGGCTACAGTCAAGGATAGTAAAAATGCTAGTGGTGGTTTTGGAATTCTGATGACAAAGGACACAGGCTCCATGGTTGATGGAAATTGTTTGGACAAAGCTATATGTTTTGAGAATCTTTAGTTCAAAGATATCCAAGTTTGTGACAAGCATGTTTTAAATAATGAATCTGGGCAACTTTCCATGATTAGTAATGTGGGAAATTCCTACTTGTGTGACCATTTAGAGTGAATTGAGACTGCGAATGGAAAATCAAATTAAGGCATAGAAATATTAAATTGGTAGAAGGTAAAACAACCCATAATATCTGGATGACGTGGAAGGAGATCCAAACATTAGAGATTAATCCTAACTAATGGTACCATGTTTCATACTTTTGACATGGAGAATGGTGGGTTCAATACCAACATCAATGTTTCTGAGACAATGCTTTTTGAAGCAATTGATAGTAGGGACAATACAAATAGTTTGGATGAAGATATGGCAACCTATCGGAAAATGTCGGAGAAGGATTCTCCTATCCTAGTTGATTTTTCAAATACATTAGATGCAACATGGACAGGTGAATGCCAATTAGTAAAATCTTAGGATGTATCTGTGACATCACAAGGACAGGAAGTTGGTTCTACCACTTTGGCTACTGGTGCCATTGGAAGTGAATCTGCAAACATAAAATATTTTAATCCAGTTCAACAAATTTCAATAGGAGACAGGATGATGTCTAAATCTACCTAAAACATCCATGATAAAGGTGGAATAGAGGTGCCCAAGAAAATCATCCCTCCCCCACTAGTAAAATAATTAAATGTATCAGAAGATTTTGTAAGTTGCATTGGGGCTCCTATGTCAAACTTACCAAAAATTTGTAGAAAGAGTTTACAAGAAAATTTATCAGGGTCTATTAGAGTTAACTCTTAGAGAAGCTATAGTCCTATGTTTTTCTCATCTGTCAGTCAGCTAGGTGATAATGGAGTGGGTAAGTTGCATTT
Organism: Pinus tabuliformis; assembly: GCA_031772625.1. Classification (NCBI taxonomy): domain Eukaryota; kingdom Viridiplantae; phylum Streptophyta; class Pinopsida; order Pinales; family Pinaceae; genus Pinus; species Pinus tabuliformis. The sequence goes on along the minus strand of CM062817.1, from coordinate 1,364,668,738 downwards.
ACCAATTGGTGTAAATGATATGGTTATTTTTGTTTATAATGATGAGCCAACAAGCATAATAACTTATGCACTAATCTCGCAAGAATATTAGGCTTGCCTATATGACAAGGTACCTGATAGTGAGAATCAAAAGGAAATAGACAGGGATAAAGGAAAGGAATGTGCAAATTTATTTGGTATGGGTGGAGTTGTTTCAAATCCACTTTAGCCGTCAAATGGTTCCTTAGACTCGAGTAAAGTTCTTTCCAAAGAGATAAGTTCAGGATATGAGGATATTTACACATATGGCTCCAAAGGGAATGGGGGTTTAGATTCATCACTATATAGAAAAGACACATGCAAAAATATCATTTCGTGATGAGGGTCCTCCCAGAAAAGTTAAGTACTTGGTAACTCGTTATTATGAAAAACAGTTTGATGCCCTTAGGAAAAATTGTTGTCCAATAGAGATGGACTTTAGATTGTCACTAAATTTCTGCAAGAAATGGGAACCTCAAGGAAGAAAGAGTAATGTGGTTTTTGCAAAATCGCTTGATGAAATATTTATTATTAAGAGAGTCACCAAAATTGGAGTATTTTATGAATTTTTCCACGAAATATTTCAAATATCTGTGTGATTCATTATGTTTTGGAATTAGCTCCACATGTTTGGCAAAGATCCTTGGTATTTATCAGGTTGGATACTCATATTATTGTTTATTCTATATTTGACAATTACCTTTTGCAGACTCCTAGAGAGTTTACCGTGCTTTGTTTCCTTCATCGTGTGTGTGCATGTTACATAATGTGCTTATGTTTTAGGTCACTATAAAGAATTAAAAAGGTGGAAAAGAGATCAAGATGAATTGATGGTAATGGAAAATATTTTGTTTGTAAGAAATCTAACACGGGTTTATGACTTCAAAAGTTTGGTCGCTCCAGTTACAATACAGATTCATCACACAACAACAAAGTTCTTCTGGACTAGAATCTCTTAGAGACCATGCCAACTACTCTAATATTTCTTGGGAATAAAGCTAAGCGCCTTTTGGACAACACGGTCTGGAACGATACTTTCTTTCTTATGGTAAATGTAGTTTTCGTTTTTATTAATCAATCATAATTGTAATCTTAGTTTCAATTTTTTTTTAAGTAGTCAGTGATCATGATTGTGTGCAATGTGTGTTTGTAGTCAATTGATGTAATGGATTATTCATTACTTGTCAGAGTTGATGAAGAGCGTTGTGAGATGGTTTAGGTAAGAATAGACTCATACAATGCTCGGTTTTGGTAAAATACACTCATACATTTGCTTTGAAATATATTTTCTCATATTTAATTTTCCATTTTAGGTAACATTATCAATAATTTCAGCTACTTGGGTCAGAGCATGTACCTTTCAATGTCTCAGAGATGAATACACTAACTTTTTTTTTCTTTGTTTCAAATTTCAATGCATGAAGTTTAGTTACATTGGTTATAAAGCCAACATTTCTTTCTATAATGTTTTTTATGCAACGAAGTTTCCTAATGATGATAGCCTAATGATTGTGACGGTATTACAATTGACAAACTGAGAATTATTTACCAGAGGTATATTCTCTTGATATTACACTTTTATGATAGGACCAACCAACGAGTATTGGCAGTCAAAGATTTCATTGTTTGTGACCATCATTTATGTGAATAGGTCGTGGGTTCCTTGATTTTAAGGGTTAGGAGAATCTCATTTTAAGTTCCTCATGTGGATCTAGCTATCATTTGAAGTAAAATGTGCCATCTTCTTTTTATTTTCCTTTTAATTCTTCTGATAATATCTTTTAGTTGAATATTGTCTTTCATTTTCTAGTCCAATTATCTTCAATGCTCTAATATTGAACTTTTTTTATGCCATGAATAAATAATTCTGGTTGATTTTAAAATGCCTTCTTGACTTATTTTTTCCAACCAACTAAAGTTAAGTGTATTAACACCATTTTCCGAACTCAAAAGGTTTCTAAATTCACCATTTATTTGTTTGTCCATGATGAGAAGTATCAAGACTTTTTCTTTCACGTTTTTATTCTTTCAATGGGTGGTAAATTACAAGTAAGTTTGATTTCTTGTTTTTTTTTTCCATTATGGTAGATTGGGCTTTTGGTATTTATGCTCACTTTGGGTCCATGTTTTGCAATGATGCAATAGAATTATGCCTGGTTGTTAGTTGGAGCCAGTGGTTATCAAGAAACAATGTGAGCTTTAAACATGCGATTCCATTAATGGGAACATCTCCTGTCACGGTTCATTAGATTAGTGGTACTATGATTTTGGTATTTATGCTCACTTTTGTGTCCATGTTTTGCAGTGGCCTAGAACTATGCATGGTTGTTAGTTAGAGACAATGGTTATCAAGAAACAATGAACTTTGAACATGCTTCTTCATTAATGGAAACATCACTTGTCACAGTTCATTAGATTGGTGGCACTACAGATAGTCAGAAATTGATGAATCCCAACATTGACCAATGTCACTTTAATGTACTATGGATGCCATCTCTATTTAATGTACTTTAAACATGTTCAAATTAGTAGATTTCATTGCTGGTTATTATTTTTCTTATCATCTTTATTTTTCCCACTCTAATCCTATTCTCTATGGATTTTTTTGTTAATCCCCTAGATCTATTCTTGCAAGTCTAATTTTTTAAAGGGTGTTAGCTCTATGGAAGAGCATTTTCTTTACAAGTAGGAGGCTCATGGCTTGTTTCCATTATGCCCTGTTATTCAAATGGAATGACGATGATTAGTTTTTGATGATGAAGGTTCTTTCGACTATCACCAATGAGCTTATAGTGACATTTTTTACCCTCACTAAAATATGAAATGGTGACGGTCAATGAAAACCACCATATATATGCATCAATAGTGAAGACCATGAAAAATCCATCACCATAAATAACTGATGTTCATATGAAATGGTGATAGTCAATGAACATCACCACATATATATGCATTAATAATGACGGTTATGAAAGGTCCATAACAATAAATAATTGTTGTTCATATGAAACGATGATGGTCATTATCCATCATTATAATCATTATTGGTGACGGACCTTGAATGTCACCAAAACACCTATACTTTTGGTGAAGCCACCATTGGTCATGTTCAATTTTTTGGTGACGGAGGGTAAGGTTTATCACTGTTGCTCATATGAAATGGTGGCGGTCACTATCCGTCATTATAAATCTTTATTGGTGACAGACCTTGAATGTCACCATAACACCTATACTTTTGGCGATGCCACCTTTGGTAACGTTCAATTTTTGGTGATGAAGGCTCTTTTGACCGTCACCAATGAGCTTATGATGACATTTTTTGACCCTCACCAATGACCTTTTTTGTTGTAGTGTAACCAATAATATGTGGGATGATGCCTTTGTAAGAATCAAACATTGATGGGAGTTCAAGGTGATTTTGTTCCAACCACCTATAGATCTCAGGAAAGTATTGTCTTGTGCTTTTGTTCTTCAGTCCCTCAGGTCCACCTTATTTAGTATCATTTCAAATTCAAACATTTAGGACCTACACTAATACTAGTTAGATGAATGAGAATAACTCAAATTTCTATATTAGGAAATTTATTTATGTGGTTGTTAATAATGAGATCCATGTATAGTAAATTACATTTGAGTAATATATTCTTAGTACCCAAACTAATAGTAATCTAGTGTCAGGAGCAACCCAAGTGATATCGTTGTTATGCATATCAATATTCAGAAAAGGAAACACATGCTCAAACATTGCTATCCAAACTTATGTATACCCCAGGTCACCATATAAGTGAGAATCTTGAGTGGGTTTTACTTTGGAAAATTGACTTATTTAATTGAAATTTCATTTTATGGATTTTATCCATCAGGTTAGTGATGCCAACTAGTGGAGGGTTTACCATAGAAAGAGACCCTAAATACCTAAAAGCTTATTTATGGAAAATCCTTTTTAGATATGGAGATATTTTACTTTTTGAGGTGGGGATATAGGAATTGTGCTCACAACTAATCATTATTTTTCATTATTCATGTAAGAGTTTTGGGTGCATTAACATTTCCGCAGTAGTTCAATACATGCCATGGGATGCCATTGTTGTTCTAGAATGGTGCATTAATGGAGGGAGAAAACACAATATCCATGTTGGAAGAGTGAAAATCCTTCCTTTAGTTAGTGAAGTTGAGACCATACTAGCCTTATGGGGAGAGTGTTGAGTGCATATTACATAATAACCTAGTGGGAAGAGTGTTGATAAAAAATCACATGATATCCCCTTAGGCTGAGTGTTGATACAATGACCAAGATCCTTTATCTACCCACTAGTTAGTGCATATGATTACCAATATCAACAAAGTTAGGTCGATTTGAGCATGTACTCATGTTCTGCATAGGCATTGTGGATGACACTGGTTTACTTGAAAGCAGGATCATGCATTAATTTCATTGAACTAATGCTATTGCCAAGTTGAAAAAAAGGTCCAATACAAGTTTCAATGTTGAAAATTCTAGCCAATAATAAATGGGAGATTGCCTTTGTAAGAGTTGAAAACATTGATGGGTGTTCAAGTTGATTTTATTCTAGCCAACTATAGATCTCAGTCAAGTATTGTCTTGTGGTTTTGTTCTTCAGTCCCTCAGGTCCAACTTATTTAGTATCATTTAAAACATTTGTACAAACTTTTTCAGTTGATATGTACTCCAATAAGAAATTGAGCACAACAACAACACTTGAAGATTCAACATGTATGATTAGAAAAGTTCGCACGATTCCTTCCTATTATCACATTTTACTTCTTTCAATGCATGTGAAAGAACCATTTAGGTTGACCCTAAGTACCACCAGTAGAAATACTGATTTTACACCATATGCAAATACTAAACACTCTTAATGGAAAAATAATTGCCTATTGTATTATTCGAAGCATCCATTGTATCTATATATTGTTCATAAACATCAAAATTTTAATAATGGTAGTGAAAAAACATCTTGCACAAAAAAATAATTAGATCATACTATCAAGACAAGAACCTTCAAATTATTAATGACACCATGTGTAGAGATGCCGATAATGAGCATTTAACACATGCCTAAATCTTGCCAGAATATAAAATTTTAAGTGATTGGTTTCTTGTAAATGTACTCCACAATATGATATAATCTGATATGTGTATGCACATATTTTCTCAAGCTCCACATAGGAGAAGGTTTTAGAACTAAGAAAGAATGTTTATGATGTTACATGTTTACAAATTTTAGAAAAACTCAAGGTTTACAGTCAAAATATGGAAATTATGTTTCCTAGTGGAATGTGAGACATGCTTGGATTTGTATAGTGCTTCAATGCTTGTTTAGGATCTAGGTAAGTGTGAATGAATAAAAGCTTTATGTCATTGTTCTACATTGAATTCCCATTCTCTCTAAGTTATAAAAGGAAAATTGAAACCTGATTAGACTAACGGACAACATTTTCCATTGCCAAACTTTAACCTTATAGGGAAGTGCACTACACTTGGTTGATACTTCCACACATTTTGAGGGCATGCTAATAGAAATGTCAATGTTGTTGGATACACCGACGTTGGTTAGTTTTAGAAAATCTATTTTTCAAATATGTTGTTTTCATGAAGTAATATTTCCAACCAAGAGGATAAGGACTTGACATGCCTAGGACATATAGTGGTGTTATTTCTTGCCTGTATTTGTGATTTGTTAGTATTCCACCACTACGTGACTTCATTATGGAGCTATCCATTTAGTATTATATTACAATAGTGATTTATTAAATGAAAAGGATTCCAGTTTGTTTGAACACCATAAATGGAAAGGAAATTTAGATTTGAATTAGAAAAATGTAATATATTCTAAAAAATATGTTTTCTGATCAAATATAGCTATATTTCTTGATCATTAGAAAAAAGTAGTCATGACAATAAGCAATGATTTCTTACACGATGAATTACAAAAATCTCTAGCTTAAAATAAGTTAGCATATTCAATTTTGTATGCATTAGAGAAAAATGAATGAGTAACATTAAGATTGTTTTGAATATTTATAGAATCATTTCAGAGATTCTAAATAGAAACTTCATGTGCTAATCTTGCTCAATTAATTACAGGGAAAACAATGGGCATACATAATTTGTTGGTTTATGGGAATTGAATCCTTTTCCCCTCAAATAGTACGTTGACAATTGAAGTTATATTCCCGGATGGTATCCCAATGTACAAAGTCTTGTCTTATTCTTTTTTAGTTTCTTGTTGTAATCTTGTGTCAGCAATACTTTGCTCCACCCATTAGATTTTTACTAACCAGTGTTATTGTTGAAGTGTTACTGCTTCATAGAGATAACTAGAGTAAACAATACAACTACAAAAATGGACCATGAGACATTCTTAGTAGAAATTTATAGTTCTGTTGTGTTTATTTGTGACATTTTATTTTCTTTGTTTATACATGACATATGGGCACAAAGTGACCACTATTTCCCGACTAAAGAAAACTTGTTCAAGTTTCTTTATTTTATGGGGAAAAATAGCATTAACAATATTACTGATGTTGAGATATAGATTGTATAAATATTTTATAGTCTACTTTACTTTATATTCCAACATTCATCGAATTTCATGTCTTATACTTTGCATTGTATCTTTTTTTGTTCAGAAAAGGAACTCAATATTGATGGTAAGAAGCAGGGATTGAAGAAAGAGGAGAACAATAACACTAGAGCGAAAAAATGCAAATTAAAGAGAGAGAAGAGAACTGGTCTAGTGGTACCCATAGAGTCAATATCCCGCATAAGACACACACATAGAGACTAATGGTCAAGTCTTCAGAGTTGGTAAATTCACTTACAATGCCTTGAAAACTTAATGGTTATGTTTTGAAGTGACGAAACAATATTTCATGTGTAAATTGTACTCCAACCAATATTAAGTTGGAAACTCATATTGTAATACTTGACATTTTATATAATATAATTTGTGGTTGGAATTATTTATAGTTGCATTTGATATTACTTAGTCTTGTAATTGACATATGTAACATTGAGTTTTCATATTATATGAACATGTACAATGCATGGCATTTTTTTTAAATTTAGTTGCAAAATCGTACTAATTAATTTATGTTGATTAATAATGAACACATAAAATCAATCTAAAACTACTAAATTAGTAGTTATTATTTATTAATGATGAATACAAATAAAACGAATATACGACTAAATTAGTTATTTATAATGATTATTTATGAAAGTAAATGAAATGAATATAAACTACTAAATTAGTTATTTATATAATTAATATGAAACTACCAAAAAAAGATAAATGACTACAGCAAGTTATAAATTTGTGATTACAAATGGTGACTAAATTTTGCATATATATGACTATTAGTAGCTAATTTACAATATCTTATAATACGACCAAAATTTAGTCATATCTCTTTGGTCATTAATTGGTTTCAAATGATGATTAAAATTTGCATATATATGACTATTAATAGCTAATTCATAGTATCTTATAACATGGCCAACATTTTGGTCATATTTCTATGGTAATTAATTGGCTTTCTTACGTGATTAGTTAGTAATATATTTTGTGTATATTTGATCAATAATTGTGACAATCAATAACTACATTAATGACTAAATTAATGACCAAATCAATGACTAAATCAATAACCAAATATACTACTAGAAAACATAATTAAGACAACCAATTAATGACTAAGATAAAAACGACTAAATGTTGGTTGCCTTATAAGATATTGTAAATTAGCTACTATTGGCCGCCAACCGAAAAATAGTTGTTTATATGCAAATTTAGTCTTTTTTTAGTAAGTAATTATCCATTTTGTACTAGTGATTGTATAACATTTTTTTAATTTAGTCGCAAAATCATACTACTTAATTTAAGTTAATTAGTAATGAACACAAGAAATCAATCTAAAACTACTAAATTATTAGTCTATATTGATTAAAGATGAACACAAATAAAATGAATATACAATGACTAAATTAGTTGTTTATAATTATTATTAATGAAAGTAAATGAAATTAATATAAACTACTATATTAGTGATTTATATAATAAATATGAAACTACCAAAAAAAGATAAATGACTACTATAAATGGTAAATTTGTGATTACAAATGACGACTAAATTTTGTATATATATGACTATTAGTAGCTAATTTATAGTATCTTATAACACGATCAAAATTTATTCATATTTCTTTGGTCATTAATTGGTTTCAAACGATGACTAAATTTTTCATATATATGACTATTAGTAGCTAATTTACAGTATCTTATAACGCGACCAACATTTTGGTCATATATTTTTGGTCATTAATTGGTTTTATTGGGTAACCATATAGTAGTATATTTTGTAGTGTATTAGTCATTAATTGTTGCAATTAATGACCAAATTTATGACTAAATATACTACTAGATGATAAATTGGAGATAATCATTAATGACTAAGCTAAATACGACTAAAAGTTGATCGCGTTATAAGATACTATAAATTAGCCACTATTGGTCACCGACTGAAAAATAGTTGTTTACATGCAAATTTTAGTCAGTTTTTTAGTATCTAATTAACCATTTTGTATTAGTGATTAGAACTAACCTTTTCACTTTCAAGAGTCAAAAGTAATCTGGTTTGAGTTGAGCAAGACTACTTCCAAAACTCAGCATATATTGAAGTCTTTAGGGCCTCATTTTTCTTCTTCATTTCTATGGAATTGACAAAAATGTTTTTTTATTTTGGAGAAGAAGGAGATTCTAATGTGTCTTCAAAAATTTACTGTAATTAAAATGATGATTGTGCTAATATTACCACTGTAGTAAGTTATTCAGAAGTTTGAGATTTTGAAGATTCTTCTTCAACAAGCACGTATTTCCTCATTTTCAATACTTTGAATGTTGATCTCTGCAACTCTGACGCTACTGGCGATATTCTTTCTCTTGGTCTCTTCAATTCTTTCTCTATCATCCTTGGAGTTTCCAGTCTTGTTTGACTGGAAACTGGCTCTTCAATCTCCTACGACGTATTCTTTGTCCAGTCTTCCCTATTGGAAAACTACTCAATTTAAGGTTTAGCCAAATGTATATATGGTGCATATTTCTGAGCAATTCTCATTGATCTGAATACTCCTAATGGATTATATGACCAAGTAAAACTTAATTTAAACTTAATCTATCTCAATAAGTCATTGACCTCTTTCTCTGCAGCTCTGGTATTGACTATAAATGGACTAACCTACACTTTCAATTTAAACTGACCCTTTTGTTTTCTGGAAATAAAGCGAACCTCATCAATTTTAGCATTTGTCTCATGTATTCCAGTGCAAAAATCCTCATGGGGAGAAACACTGACAATTTGTATGGCTATAACTCACAACAATAAATTCTGAGTTCATTGAAATTATGGTATAAATACTAGTCTCCAACCATTGTCTGCTCACGTAGATGCAAAATTTTGTTGATATCTATTGAAATTCTAGGGACTACATCACTTTTTAACAAACAAATAGCTATGTACAAGAATTGATTTACAAAATCACTGAAAGAAAACTCCTCAGAGGCTTTCCTTACCAAATATGTCCAATAAATTATTGACAGAGGTTTACCTTCAGCATCCAACTTTTGTAAAGGAAAGTTGAATCTTTCAGATTGATAATATAAAAACAGGTAAACCAAAATTGACTAGTGTTTAAATGATCCTTCTGTGTTGAACTTTAAAAATTGGTCATGAATAGTATTAGAAAGAAACTTATTGTAGTTGAACATAATTGATGGTTTTTTACCAAAAGAAAATACTGATATAAAGCCCAAAATAACTTCATCAACCCACTTGTCACTAGGATATCCTAACATACAAGACACTAAGGAAATAACCTTCTTAGACATCTTAAGAAATATGGTAGATGAATAAGGAGGGCTAGTTCTATGTAACTCTTAATTTTCTAGAAAAATGATTCAAATATGTGGGCTCTCTGTGGGAAAGTGAGTTTCTGGTAGATTTCCATTAAAGAATTAGAAGAAAAAGGGTGTAAGGAAGCCTGAGGATTTAGCTGAAGGGCTTGGAAAATTGACTCATGAAAAACGGTTTCATTTTTTTGAGCAATTACAACTCTTTGACTAGGAAGGTATCGGGCTCCACACTAGGCTACAAATTCTGGGAAATGGTGAGTTTGAGGGAAGCTGAACTAGGGCAATAGGGATTCCAAGAAACTAAACTGGTGACTGGCATCTTTGAATTTTTAGTATGCCCAATTGTGAAGTTCATAGAGATTGAACTCATAATTAGTCTCTATAATCTTGAATTGAGTATCAACGAGTGGAAATTCATCTAAATTAATAACAAGGGGAAATAAAGGATTATCTACCAGGAATTTTGGTTTTCCTTTATTGGAAGCCATTAAGAAAACAAACTTATGAGAAATTGAAATAGAGTTACCTAGAAATATGATTGTTGGAGGTTGCTTGATCACTGATATTCTACTTGCAGAGATGTTTTGTGTAATTGCAGTGGTAAGTAGAATTGGAAAAATGGAAATTAGAGATGGATAGTAGTGTTTATGAAGAATGAATAACGTTTTTTTTAGTGTTTAACCATTATTGGCGCGGGGGTGTTTAATACAAATAGACCTTAGAGGGAGTTTTAAATGCATAACGGTCAAGTGCTAAATGTAGCGGGAGGGATAGTGATGGTGAAATATATCGAGATCTTTGGCCGGTGACAAAAATGGAAGAATGTCATATGGCAGGAAGTAGAGAAGCAGATGAGTGATTTGCGGGGCGGTGGGTATGCCATGGTAAGTGGTTTATGGCATAGGGGGGCCACAATGGCAGTAGAGTTTCCACATAGAAAAAGCAGTGTGTAGAAATGCGCTTTGCGGAACCACCCCCTATGTTATCGTTCACGGATGCGGGGGATCCCGCTATTGGAGATGGACCATCGATCAAGGCAGGCTTCACCTCCGCCATTGATTGATATGCCTTCGTTAATTGCTGACACTCAAATCAAACCTTTATTATATAAAGAAAGATTTATTTAAACTATAGTGTGGCGACATTTAAACATGTGCACTCTTTTTATTGGGATTTTATTTTTAATTTATTTATTTTTTTATCCCTTTTAATTCTTTTTATTTTTCATTTTTTATTTCTCTTTTCTTTCTTTTTCTCTTTTTGTATTATTTTCTATTTTTCTTTCTTTCTCTATTTTTTTCAAGTCTTCTTTCTTTCTCTATTTTTTTTTTCAGTTCTTCTTTCTTTCTCTATTTTTTTCAATTCTTCTTTTTATGTATTTTTTTCAATTCTTCTTTTTCTCTATTGTGTATTTTTATTTTTTTATTTTGAACATAAAGGGAAAAAGTAGAAAATATTGACAGGGTAAAAATAAGCTACAACACAATCTATCACCCAATCACTAATGGAAGAATTTTTTTTATCAAGAGATGAAGAGTATGCTTTTCCAAGGGCAATTGTATTTCAACAAAGGTTTCTGAGCAATAGGGAAGAATACAGTAAGATAATTGAGAAATTGGTAAAAGCGGATTTCAAATTGAATTTGATTTTTTTTATTAAACCACATGGTTACTTGCAACTAGCCAAGATTGTTATTAAAAAATCAAATCAGTTGTTACAACCTTTACAAGTTCATGTCTTTTGTTGTGAAATGAACATCAAGCGTCATTCTCCTCCTAAGATGGCACTACTTCTAGAAGTTCATTGTCAATGGCAAACGCCTACTGGCTCTTCATCTACTGCAGCTCAATCGAATTGATCATTTTAAATAATAGTTATTTTATTCTAAGTTGTTTCATTTTGGTTAAGATAATAACAAAGGATAATTATTATCTCTATTATTTTGAAAAACTATTTAAGAGCCTCTTGAACTCAAGTTAAGGGGTTGTAAATTTTTGCAATAAATGCTTTGTTACACTTTTGTACAAAACTCTTTCTTTAATATAAGTTGAACCATCTTTTGATTTCAAGATTTATGAAGACTAGAGAAAAAGTTGTACTTTTATCATCTTGTTTCCTTTGATACATATCTGGAATATGATATTATGTTTTATTACTTGTGCTCATGATTATCGAATGAAATGTTATCACTTATGATGTATTTATTTTTCGAATTACGAATATAAGTTTTACGAAAATTGTATGTGAATGTGCTTATAATTAATTCAATTAACTATTTAATTGAATTAATTATCTTTTAACTGTTATAATCAATTATATAATTTGGAGATCTACATTTTCATATTATTCGTTATCATTCTATTCACTGCAATATATCGATACCTGAGTTATTAAGTAGCAATTAGTTTATATTATATTTCAAGTTATGTTTCTATCTATTATTTTAATAATCATTTTGTAAAAAATTACATGTAGATTTGAATCTGGTCATGAAATTTACTAAATCATAAGACTCAAATCTACTCTACTACTCTGCGGAATTCAATTCACAATATAGAACACATCATAAACATGGATCAAGAAATAACACACATACACAGAGATTTATCTAGGGGAAAGAAATTTCTCAAAACCTCTTCCTATCAGTATTGCATTAATCAAAGAATAGAGATGTAATACATATGCTTGCTCAAGCATGAGCACAACCTACAAGTGTATAGTTTATCCCTCTACTTGACTGACTGACTCTAGCCAACACTTAGCCAATTTTCAATCCCTCCAAGATCTTATTTCCTTGCATTGTTCCTTGAGAAATTAGGCCCCTGTTAATTAGGAAATTCCCTCAATTGAATTCACCACTTCTACATATTGGAATAGTCTACAACTTATAGTACGCTACCTTCGAATCTCCATCTCAACTAGGTAACTCGAATTCTCTGCATGCAATAATTATTTTGGGTTGATTGATTAGTTAACTAGATGATCATTGAGTGTGACTAAATTCATGACTAAAGTCACACTACACAACTTGACCTTCCACTAGTTCCTCTAACAGTTAGAACTAGTTTAACTGACAATAACTCAGTTTAACTAAATTAGATTGCTACAAATTAGCAATCGCTCATGCTTAACTGAACTCAAGTCTTCCAAATCAAATTAACTATGATAAAAAGGTGACAGAAGCCATGTCACTCAAGTTAACTCATCTAAGTTTTCTACTGAAATGGAAATTCCAATTTTCTCTAGTTTGACCCAAGAAAATCAAACTGAGATTTTTCTTGTTTCATTTTCAACACTCCCTCTCAGCAAGAAAGGGATTATTAACTACTTCGATCATGCCTCTATGGAACTCAAAATATTTGCATCATGTTCCTCTATTGGAATCTAATCTAGCAACATTATTTGTCTCTGCACACAATATTGCAGATGGTGATACCAGATATCTATATGATTGGATCCATTTTGAAAGATTGGATTTTTAGATAACTTGATCATCAATAGATTACAGTAGGATCCATCATCTAACAAAACAATCCCACAATAATATTTCTCATCCAGATCACCTCACATGATGCTTGATTGGAAACCATGGATTCTACTTCTGTTGAGCTGAGTTCCATTGATCTTTGCTTCCCGTTGTACCAAGAAACATTGGGAACCCAAGACTGAAAATTCCTCCTGATCTACTCTTTTGCTCTGATGGAATCCCCACCCAATCTGCATTTTTGAAGCCACGCAACTTCACTCCCTCTATCCATCTGTACCATATTCCAAATTGGGTGGTGCCTCTAAGGTACCTTATAATGTGATTAGATGCCCTCTAAAATAATTTATTTTGACTAAGTATAGCTTTACTAATCTAGTTGAATGCATAGCACATATCTGGTTGGGTGTTCACAAGATACATTAGTGAACCCACTAGCTATTGATAAATGGTAGCCTCCACTGCTTCACCTGAAGTAGCATCATCTTTCCTCCAGTTGGTTTCTATAGGTGTCCCCATGTGTTTGCTACTCTCCATGTGGAACTTATTTGTATCTCATTTACATACTTGCATTGAGAGATAAATAGTTCCCCAAAAATAATTGTAAGTCTCATTCGAATGATAATGCTTTGTGTTTTAATATATGAATTACAGAGGGCGACAGCAGTGATTCAGCGGGAGGAAAATACCAGGGTGCGACCGATCATAGAGGTTGTCTGCCATGAAATGACACTCAGGGGGGAGCTCCACTCCCTCCTTCAAGCAGGCATTGGTTAGTAGGGGGAAAAAGCCCATGGAAAATGATAGAGAGTATTCAAAAGGTAAAGAGAGAAGCAACGAAGAAGAGCAAGAGGGAACTAAAGCAAGGGAGCATAATGAAACATTGGAGAATGTGGAAGATATCAGGGAGCAAAGCACTAAAGACAAAGCACACATGGGACCATGCAAACCCAAAGCGGAGGTAATTCCTAGAATCATTTTAAATGACCCAGCGCTGCAGGCGCACAGGGATCATATGCAAACATATGCAATCATTTGTAAATTCATGGGGCTGTGGCCCACTAAAAAAGCTTTACAAATGTGGATTAAATACCACTGGAAACCAAAAGGCAGCATTGACCTACATCTTGGATCCAAAGGATTTTTCACTATAGTGTTTGCTAATATCGAAGACAAAGACAAAGTGTTTGAAGGAGGCCCTTACTTCTTTGTTGCTGCAGGCCTCTATATGAGGCCGTGGATCATGAACTTTGTTCCGGAATGCGAAACTTTCACCTCAGTCCCAGTCTAGGTAAGACTCTACTCTCTACCCCTTGATTACTGGCAAACGAAATCTCTATCAGCCATAGGAAACAAGTTAGGGCGTTTTGTCAAAGTTTCTGAGGCCACTAGAAGGGGAAAGTATACCTCCTTCGCTAGAATATGTGTGGAGATGGATCTCTCTGGAGCGCTACCGGATGAGGTTATTCTAGAGGTGTTTGATGAGGAATGGACACAAATAGTAGATTACGAACACATTCCTTTCAGATGTTGCAAATGTCACGAGCATGGACATCTGGTCAGAGACTGCCCCCTCAATAAGACAGAGGATAAAAATAAAGCTAATATAATGAAGGATCTAGATAGCTTCCTCAAGGTGGTACACAAAGGAAAAGGGAGCAAAAGAGGACTAAGAACAAGAAAAGTCAAAGAGCAGCATGTTAACCAGAACAGGTTCCAAACCCTCGAAGTAGACGCAGATCCTACAGACACTGATAAGGCAGAAGCGGGAAACACAGGGGAGGAGGAGAAAGAAAAAGAAAAGGAGCAAATACAAGAGAATGACAATATAAAAGAACTCATGATGAGTAATGCTGAGCAGGCGATGGATCTTGACATGACCCAAAGTGAGACAGATATGGAGGACCATGATCTCCAGGAAATCCTTGAGAAAGAAAACCTAGATTTAGAAAGTTTTTTGAATCAAGGAACCAAAGAAGGGCTAGACTCATTACCTGCAGAGGAATTCAACAGGGTTCAGTAACTGTTTCTATGGAGGACCCAAACTAAAGGACTGAACAGACTCAATCACAAAGAAAGACAAGGCAATGAAGGAGTGAAGACGATGAAAAATATGGCAGGACTAGCACCCAGAATCCCAGGGAAGAAGAGGGGTAGAAAAAAGCAGAATGAGTTGTTGATGGAATGCGGAAAGCTAATGATAGATTCAGGTAAGATGAAAGACCTATCCAGTTACTCCTTTACTAATCTTTAATTATGAAGTTCACTTCTTGGAATATCAGAGGTCTAGGTAGTAGAAGAAAACAAAGATTACTGAGTAATAGAATGAAACAAGCATCTCCGGATGTGATTTTCATACAGGAGACCAAGTGCTCCATTCAGAAGATAAGAGAGATGCATAGTAAATGGCTCAATAAATTTGAGTTTCTGGAAGTCAAGGCAGAGAATACAGCAGGAGGTATTCTCACTCTGTGGAATCCACAAAAGATTGATTTAATAGATGCAGAGGCATCTAGAGATTATTTATCTGCAATTTTTCAACCAGTAGGAGTTAAGGAAACCTATCTGGTTACAAATGTCTATGGCCCATAGAGATTGGAGGCTAAACTAAGGCTTCTTAATTCTCTGGAGACTCTCCGAAACAGACATGCAGGAATACCCTGGATCTTAGGGGGTGATTTCAACATGATTAAGTCACTCACAGAAAAAAAGGGGGAACCAGAGTTCTAGGCAAAGACTCTGTGGCTTTTCAAACCTTTATTGATGAAATGAAGCTAGTGGACATTGAAATGCACAATGGCATCTTCACATGGAACAATAAAAGAGGAGGAGAGTCTCAAGTAGCCTCCAAATTAGACAGATTCATCATCTCAGAAGATCTTATGCTCAATGACAAGGAAATGGTAGCTGGAGTGCTACCCTTTGGGGGTTCTGATCACTGGCCGATACAAATGGAGGTGCAGGGCATTGGTAAACCCGGGAACAGACCTTTTAGATTTGAAAATATCTAGCTATCCCACCCAGATTTCATCAACAATGTAACCAAGTGGTGGGTAGAGGATTTAAATATTCAGGGTTCCAAAATGTTTATCCTTCAGAGAAGATTAAAACATATCAAGCTACAGCTCAAGGACTGGAACAAGACTGAATTCAGCAATATCTTTGAAGAGAAAAAGATGATTGAAAGTAAACTGCAGGAACTTAACCAAGGCCTCATTAAAGAAGGCTATGATAAAGCTCGACATGATCAAGCCACCAGATATCAGCAGCAATGGGAGAATTTATGCAGTCAAGAGGAAATTTTTTGGAAACAAAAATCTAGAATCCAATGGCTAAAAGAAGGTGAACGCAATACCAGATTTTTTCACAAATCCACCATGGCAAATAGAGCACATAATAGAATTGCTATGATTAAGGATGAAAGAGGAAACAATATCAATTCTCATGAAGAAATTGAGGCAGTGCTACTCCAGCACTTTAGAAACATAGCTCAGGAAACCTGTTATGACAGAGAACACTATATCCAGAAAATCACCAAGAACATTCCCAGGATAGTCTCTAGAGAGGACAATGTTAACCTTTACAGGCCTGTGACGGAAGAGGAGGTTAGTGGGGTTCTCAAAGAAATGCAGAATGGTAAGGCGCCAGGCCCGGATGGCTTCAATGTCGATTTCTTTAAAGCTTGTTGGAATATAGTTAAACAGGACATTCTGCAGGTAGTGGAAGACTCCAGGAAGCATAGAACCATATTGAAAGCTCTGAATTCCTCCTTCATAGCCCTGATCCCTAAACAGGAGCAGGCTCAAACCCCAGATAGATTCAGGCCAATAGCTCTATGCAATGTGGTTTACAAGATAATTTCAAAGGTGGTTGCTAACAGGCTCAAACCCCTCTTACCTGCATTAGTTTCGGGGGAACAATCAGGATATGTGGAAGGAAGGCAAATTCTTAATAATATTATCCAGGCTCATGAAGTGGTGCACTCGCTGACTAGTAAGAAAAAAGCTGGCATGATTATGCAACTCGATATAGCCAAAGCTTATGATAAACTGAATTGGAATTATATCAGGAAGGTTCTTATTGCTTTTGGGTTTGATCACAATTGGGTAAGATGGATCCTGGCTTTAATCTCTTCTTCTAGTTTTTCAATTCTTGTCAATGGCTCTCCCTCGGAGACTTTTACCCCGTCCAGAGGCCTCAGGCAGGGTGATCCCCTTTCTCCCTTTCTCTTCATTCTAATGATGGAAGGTCTAGGCAGAACCATAAAGGATGCTAATGATGCTGGTAAGGTCAGGGGTATACAACTCTCTGACAATGGTCAAGCCTTAACCCATCAACAATTTGTCGATGATACCATGCTGCAAGGAATACCCACTGTCAAAGAAGCTCTTGCCTACAAACAAATCCTTAAGGACTTTGCCAAGGCCTCTGGCTTGGAAGTCAATCTTTCCAAATCTAAGATCTTCTTCTTTAATACTCATATTTCCATTCAGAGGAACATTTCCAGAATTCTGGGTTTCCAAAGAGACTCTCTCCCCTCGAAATACCTGGGGGTGCCTTTAACTGCCAAACCACTTCACAAAAGTATTTGGGAACTGATTATCAGTAAGCTGCATGACAAAACTAGGAAATGGACTATAAGATCTTTAAATTTGGCTGGAAGATTGGTCCTCACAAAGGCTGTGCTTCAATCAATACCAATCTTTATGCTTTCGGCCATCCCTGCTCCCAAAGGTATTCTGCATCAAATGAGAAACATACAAAGAGACTTCCTATGGGGCAAGGGGGAAGAAAAGAAGAAATGGGCCTTAGTGGCCTGGGACAAAATTTGCAAACCCAAAAACCACGGGGGTCTTGGATTAGATGATCCTGAGATTCTTTGTAAGGTTCTAGGGGCTAAACTTTGGTGGAGATGGATAAAGGAACCAGAAGCACAATGGGCCATTACTTGGAAAGAAAAATATGCAAGTACTTGGACTGTTAATGAACGCATAAGGATGGATGGGAATATCAGAGGATCTCATATTTGGAACAAAGCCTGGGACAACAGAAGATTGATCCAAAACCATAGCTTCTGGGAAATTAGAGAGGGAGACTTGGCCTTATTCTGGGAGGATAGATGGCAACAAGAACCTATTCTCTTACAGGAGGACTTGAAGGACCTCAAAGCAGAGACTGATGCTAAGGAGCTAACCCATGTCAGGGATTTTTGGGATCAAACCAACAGTGTAGGGAAGTGGAGAGATTGGCGAAAATTAGACCTCCGAGAGGACAGGCATCTTATAACCAAAGCTGAAAGACTAATGAAAATGTTGGAGCAAAGGAAAATTCTGGTTTCTAGGGGGCATGACCAACTGAGATGGGGCAGCAACAACGAAGGGAACTTCAATCTTAAAGAGGCTAAACTCATTCTCCTTGAACTCGATCCCCATGCTCCTAATAGGCTCTGGAAAAACCTTTGGAAGCATCCGGGTTGGATGAAAATTAAACTCTTTTTGTGGCTGGTTCTTCAAAGGAAAATCCTGACTTGGGATAATATTAAGAAAAGGGGATTCCTAGGGCCTTCTAGATGCCAGCTCTGTGAGGCCCAAGAGGAAACCATTGAGCATCTTCTCAACAATTTCTCTTTCACCTCCGGATTATGGGATTCTTTTGCAGTTATCTTCCAACAATCTGACAGAGATATGGGAAGCCTTTTCAACACTCTCACCAAATGGAGAAAGAACTTTTCGGATAATGAAGTTCTTGGTTCTGCTTGGGCTCTTACTCCATGTTTCATAATCTGGAATGTTTGGAAAGAAAGGAACAACAGGATATTCAAGAATGTTAAGAACTCTTCCCAGAACATCTTTGATAGAATCCTAAAACAGATTAAGGAAACAGTTAGTATCACCGTCAAAAATCTTCCCTCGAACCCCCCTTCGGCCACAGACTGGAGAATTCTCTGCAGGCTAGATCTGCAGGGACTGGTTCCTCAGGGCTCTATCAGGAATGGGTCAATGGGGGACCCGGAACTTGACTTCTGGCATCCTCCCCCTAAGGGCTTTCTCAAATTCAACATCGATGGGGCCTCCAAAGGTAATCCGGGCAAGGCTGGCCATGGAGGGGTGTTAAGAGACGACAAGGGAGATATTCTTTTTATCTTTTATGGAAACTTAGGAAAAACCACCAACAACATGGCAGAGTTAATGGCCATGGAGCAAAGTCTTGAGTTCCTGGTTCAGGAAAATCGGCAAAACATAATCATTGAAGCGGACTCCGAAATCGTCATCAACTCTGTTAGAAGAATAAGTTGTGGAACAAGACCGAAAAAAGTCTCTTCAAATTGGAGGCTTATTCAAGTCTTCCAAAGGATTCATAATCATCTTCAAATCCTGAGAATAGTCAGATTTGCACATGTGAGAAGAAGGGCCAATAAGCTAGCAGATTTTCTAGCTAATCAAGGAGTTGTCTACACAGATAACAGGGCAGTGATGAATTGGCGTGATTCCCCTAACAACAGACTAAAAACGGTCTGTCAAAACCAAGCTATTGAAGACAATACAACGTTCCTTAAGAGAGTAATGGAGACGGGTATGGTCAACCAGCAGGGGCCGGCTCAAAGGCATGCTCACAATGGGGTTTTTTGATTCTGGTTCGGATAAGATAACCGGGGTCTCCTGGTTTGAGGGATGCATGGAAATTTACAGGTGTTTTGACAAGGATAAAGGGGCTTCAAGGGAAGCCGAAAGGCAAGAGTTGTATGATTAGCGCTTCGGGTCTGGTCAGGTCTGGAAGGGTCTTCGTTGTGTATGTCAGGGAGTAGATTATTCTTGGTGACCGTGAAACCAGTGTTTCCTTTTCCCAGTCTCTCTTTCCACAACTTGGGTGGTTTTCCGTTGATCACGGCTCGCTCAAGTGGAAAGTGGTTTCTGCTTTTTGGGAGCGATCCCACTCAGGTAGTGCCACGTGTCACTGGGGTCGGGTGGATTACCACCGTTATCACATGCTAACTTCCAAGTTAGTTGGTAGGTGCGATATCCGGCTCCACCGTCAGATCTCTGCAAGGCGTTTCAACGGTGCTGATTGTTCGGCTTTTGGCGGGCGGTTTTCTCCTGCGGCTTGGGTCCTTAACCGTCAGATTGTTTGGACATGGTCCACGGTCGTGTTTTTTAGAGGACGGGCCAGTCATTCAGTGACGGTGTTCGTTGGGGGACAAGAGACTCTCCTCCCGGGTTTTAGTACTTATTTCTACGCTTTCAGGCGGGTTTTTTGGCTGTTTTTGGTGCTTTTACAGGGGTTATTCTCAGTCCAATTCCTTTTTCTTCTTTCCTACTTTGGAGGTTCATTTTTTGTTACGATAGGGACAGTGTAAAGATGTTTTGCAATTTCCCTTATTTCTCAGAGTCTGAGAATTTTGTACTACTCTCTGTACTTTATTTTATAATTAATGAATAGAAGGTATGACTCTTGCATTAGCAAAAAAGAGAGATAAATAGTTCCCCATATCCTTTCCATAATTCCAATCCGAGGAAGTAGTGCATGAGTCCCATGTCCTTCATTTCAAGTTCTCTTGCAAGGTCATCCTTGCAAGATCTAATAAAATTATCATCACCTATTAAAATCAAATCATCAACATATAAGACAATAATCATCAATTTACCTTCTATGAAGATATGATAAAGGTTTTCATCTGCTTTACTTTTGGTGAAGTCCAACCCAGTGAGACAATTGTTGATCCTGGTGTACCAAGCACGGGGTGCTTGCTTGAGACCGTACAATGCTTGCTTGAGTCTACACACTTGAGACTCACAATCCAAGGTCTCAAAACCATCTAATTACTCAATGTACACCTCCTCCTCAATAACTACATTAAGGAATGTTTTTTTTACATCCATCTGGTGGATCTTCCACCTCATTTGCACAGAAAGTGCAATAATTGATCTAATGGATGAATATCTTGCAATAGGAGAAAAGGTTTCCTCATAGTCAATTCCCTCAACTTGAGATAATCGCTTGGCCACAAATCTGGCCTTGTAATTCTCTATGCTTCCATCTATGGAATTCTTTACCTTGAAGATCCCTATCAAACCCATAGTTAATTTATCTGTTGGTCTTGGGACCACTTCCCAAACACTGTTCTTTACAATGAAATCATATTCCTACACCATTGCATCAACCCATACAGGTTGCTATACTGCTTCCTCAAAAAAGGATGGATCAATCTCTACTAGCTCTATCATTAGACCCATATAGCCAGTGTCCCATTCTGGTGACCTTCTCTGCCTATGCTGTGAAGTGGGTGCTCCCACATTCCTCTATTATTGTGAAATAGCCTCTCAACTTCTCTGGTTCATTTTCTTCCTTCTTTGGATGTTTCTTCTTGAGTGGACGCCTCCACTCTTTGTTCCTCAACTTGTGGTTTCTCCACAAATTCTTGAGGTTCCTCCTTGGGAGCTAAAATCTCCTCTCCCAATGGAATCTAAAGCTCCCTCTCAAGAGAGCATTGCATCGCTTTATCCTCATCAAACTTTACATCCCTTCGCACAACTGTCATTTTGAGGGATGTTAAGTACACATGGTAGTTGCGAGGATTTTTTGTGTAACCTATAAATACCCCCAAATCAGTGGTTGGCTCAATATTCTTGCTAGAATCTTTGGAGACATGGAAGTAAACAGATGCTCCAAAAATCCTAAAGTGAGACACATGCGGATTTCTCGCAATAAATCTTCCTCTGGTGTAATCATTCCTAAAATTTGATGAGGACTCCATTTCTATATGTATACTACCATGTTGCATGCCTCTACCCACAAATGTAGTGGTAGGCCTTGTTCATGCAACATCACCCTCTTTGCTCCCACAATACAACATTTTTTCTCTCAGCCACCCCATTCTATTGTGGTTTGTGGGTTGCTCTCAATTCCTGTCGAATCCCTTATTTTGCATAAAATTTTAACTCATTTGACATGTACTCACCTCCATTATAGCTTGTGAGAGTTGTCACCTTTTTGTTGGTTTCTTTCTCAACCAGTGCCTTGAATTCAACAAACTTGGAGAATGTCTCATCCTTCTTCCACATGAAGAAGATCCAACACTTTCATGAGAAATCATCTACAAAGATAACATAATATTTCTGCCTAGTTAGAGTGGAGGCTGTGAAGAAAGGTCCACAGACATCAGAGTGGATCCTTTCAAGCACTACATGTGCTTTATTGTCCTGATCATGGAATGTGGATTTCGTGTACTTCCCCAAGGTACACCCTTTGCATGTATCTTGCTTCTCAAGTTCTCCTTTGGAGTAGTCTATGGTTATCTGCTACATAATCTACAGGGTGCCATGATGAAAATGGCCAAGTCTTCTATGTGAAAGTTCACCTATATCATGGCTCTATACCTTCTTCACCTTTGTGCTTAATGCAACACAGTCTTCCACATTTATTTAATACAGGTTCTTCACACGAACCTTGATCTACTTCACCTATCCCATGGCTTTGTTGAAGATCACATCATAACCACAACCTTCCAAAACTACAACTCAGATAATATTTTCTTTAGTCCCGGAACAAACATGACATTCTTGATTCTAAGAGGGGAGCCTAAATCCCTCTGAAAGGTGACTATACCAATATTTGTCGTGTTGTACCTTCCATCATCTCCCATATCGATGTGCATCTAGAGATCTTTCTCCTCGAGGTCACTGAAAAAACATTTATTCCTCGTCATGTGGAACAAGGCACCAATGTCTAGGTACCACATGCTCCCCATCACCGTGCTTTTCATGCATGCAATAAGTGTGAATTCAAGCCTTAACTGTGAAGCTAAATATTCACCTACCACTCCTCCTGAGGTCCTATTTCTTGAGTTTTTGTGTGGACACTTTGTGGTATAGTGCATGAATTCATGACAATTGAAGCAATTAATTTTGGACAAGTATTTCTTCTTCCCCCCTTGACAAGATTCTGGTTTGGATTGGGATTTCCTCCCTTTTCCCTTCTTTTCCTTTCCATACAATGCACAATTTTCTTCATCCTCCCTTGGATGAAGTCCCATCATTGGTATTCTACCTTATTTCCTCCTATAACAAATCAGACCATAAGTGTTCCCAATTTGGTAGTTTTTCCCTCCCATTCACCAAATCTTGGTAGCTATGCCAGCTCTTGGGAAGGCCTAGAAGGGATAGGCTTACCAAATCATCATCTGAGATTGTAATTCCAACTCCTTCACGTTCATCATGACATTGTGTGAACCTACTCAAATACTATTGAATAGAGTCATTCTTCTACATCTTGATATTTTTAAGTTTGTCCTTGAGCACCAGTTTCCTGTGGTCGTTGCTACTCTGGAATGGATATGTCAAGGCCTTCCATATTGCATAAGGAGTTTCTTTCCCATGGATATTTGAGACAATGTGGTCCCGTACTCCCTCCAATATTATTCTCCTCACTATGGCTAAACACTTTTTCTATTCTGCTAGATCCTTGACATCAACTGGTCCTAGTTTTGGAATGACATTCTCAACAAATTCCTTCAATCCATTATCTTCCAACACTGACTCCATGTGGTCCTTCCAAGGGACAAAATTTGAGTTTTCCTCAAGGGAATACTCAAGTCTTAGTCCATATAAATCCATCCTTCTAGCTCTGAATACTTTTTGCTACACTGATCCTATAAGTTTGAAACTTTTGAGAACCAAATTTGAAATTTTTGTTCTATTTGGAAGTTTGATCTGATACCACGTAGAAATGATTTGTAGATTTGAAACTACTCATAAAATTTACTAAATCACAAGACTCAATTCTAATCTACTGCTATGCAGAATTCAATTCACAATCTAGAACACAAATCTTAAACATGCATCAAGAAATAACACACATACACAAAGATTTATCTAGGGGAAACCAACTACTCAAAATCCCTTCCTATATTTATTATATTAATAAAAGAATACATAAGTAATACATATGTTTTCTCAAGCCTGAGCACAACTTGCAAGTGTATAGTCTATCCCTCCACTTGATTGACTAACATTGGCCAACATTTAGCCAATTTTCAAGCCCTACAAGATCATATTTCCTTGCGATGTTCCTTGAGGAATTAGGCCCCTAGTAATTAGGAAATTCCCTCAATTGAATTGCGCAATTCCTTTAGATTGATCTTTTGACTACATGCACCACCTATACACATAGGAATAAACTAAAAATTATAGTACACTACCTTGGAATCTCCATCTTAACTGGGTAAATTTAATTCTTTGCATGCAACAAATATTTTGGGTTGATTGATCAATTAACCAGATGATCACTAAGTGTGATTGAAGTCACACTACACAACTTGAGCTTCCACTAGTTCCTCTAACTGTTAGAACTAGTTTAACTGAAAATAACTCAATTTAACTGAATTAGATTGCTACAAATTAGCAATCACTCATGCTTAACTGAACTCAAGTCTTCCAACTCAAATTAACTAAGCTAACAGGATGACACAAGCCATGCCACTCAATTTAACTCATCCAAGTTGTCTATAGAAATAGAAATTTGAATGTTCTTTAGTTTGACAGACCACATGGGGGGTAGGCTAAAATACAAGTCAAAAGTCAGTCATACCCACCAAAGCACCTTTTTCATTTCTGTTTACGAACCTAACCCCCAACCTTTAACCTAAGTTAGGTTCATCCCTCCTCCTTAGCACAATGAGCATTGGGTTGGCTCAGCCTCGGTCGCCGACCTATCTGACCTCTCAACTTAACCTGTACCTAGAATTTTTCCAACTACATAGTTGACCTACCCTAGGTCAGGGTAGAGACCCGCTAAGGTCTTTCCTACCTGTCCAACCTCCTGACCTCCAACTTATGGATTCCAAAACTTAAATTTAAGCCATTTTGAATGTTTTGACAGAGTTTCAGAGGCCATTTTATTTTACAATTTTTTGGGATTTCTCAAATCTTTTCAAGCATTAGTATTAGCACTAGATGGCCAATGAACTCTAGAGAAAATATTATGAACAATTGATATACAATCCCTAAAGAAATTCCTCCGAAATAAAACAATCGCCATAAGAAATTCTTCTTGAGAAAATAAAGAGTAGGAACAACTCTTTAACAAACAAGGAACTTACTTCCCTTAACCCTATCACCCATACCAACTGAACAATAATGAACAAGGATTCAAAATCACTTATATGTACTCATATTCAAGTGAAAAAGGGTGAAACTATAAGAGTTGACAACAACAGGTATACAACAATTATTGATAAGACCTGCACAACCATTCAATATTCAGTCATTGCAAGATGATAAGCATTTCACATTAACTATTGATTAAATTGTGAAATCATTTCACTAGTGCAACCCCAACACTATAATAGTTGAATAATTCTATGCAACAAGATGTTAGTATAAGGTAATCAGTCCCGTGAAACATTCATGGTCATTAACACATCCTCATATGGATCATAACCCTCCATTTTGCATATGTACACAAGTGAACCAAGCAATTGTTATGCAAAAAATTAATATATCATTTAGTCACACTTTAACATGAAATCCATGCAAGAATATATATGTGAATAAATTACCTTGGATTTGTATTGAAGATGGGAAACTGAGTTCAAGACTACAACTCTCCACCCAATCATATACAAGTTGCAACCAAGTTACTTGTAGCTATCACCCCTAAGCCAGATTCTAGGGACTAAGGTGGTATTTCTCAAGGGAGTAATCACCAAATTGTAGCTGAAACATGGACTCTAGAGGTCCTCCTACGTCTACCCACCATCCACTCAATAGTCCACAGATGCACAAGTAATATAGAGTCCTACTACCTCCACATTCTAGCTATCCAATAGCACACAAACAAACACTCTAAGGAGTTAAGGGGCTTTACCTCCACCTCGGAAGAATGCAACATAGTGGTTCCACCCAGTGAACGGAATTGAGAACTCATTGCCAAAACTAGATAAATAAGCAAAGAGACTTCAAAATTTTCTCACTAGGATTCTAAGGGCTAAACATATACACTAGGTCGTCAAGGGACTCTAGAGAATTCAATATCTACCCTCCAACCCCCTGAGGTATCCTAATATTTACCCTCACCTAAAGGAGAATTCCTCCAGTACTCTTGTTTCTCAAGAGAAGGTATGATAATATTTGGGAGTGGTGAAAGAATCCAATGTCCTCCACACTACATGTATACTTCTCATTCAACTAAAACATACTCCTTTACTCTACCTTGCAGAGTGATAGTCACTTATTTATGTTGTTGTAACTTATATGACTCTGCTTCACAGCCACAAGAATGTCAATCCTTACTCGTGTGCCTCCATATTGTCTTCCTGTGCGCCCAAATCTAAAACTCACAAGCTATTAGGCTCATAACTTACTAGGTAACTTCCCTGAGTGTAATGATACCACATTGTTCTTTGCCTCCACTCCCTCCTTCTAAGTTAATTTTTCTTGTCCAAAATTGCTCGTTCCCGACTGCCGTGGGGGTCTCTCTCTCTTCCCTCTTTTTCCTCAATGGTCCCTAAAGTCCTCTCTCTTTTTCCTTATGTGTGTGTGCTCCCTCTGTATGCTTTCTTTTTAGGTTGACTTCTTGGTTTTTTTCCAAACTACACACGTAGCTATTTTGCATTAATTATTTTTTCATTTTGTTGTCATGTGTAGTTCCCAAGCCAACATGGGTTGTGTACCTTGATTGCAGCCCACAAATTCACAACATCAATCTCATTTAAAACAACATTCTATTCCATTTAATACTTGACAACAACCAACCTTCAATGGATGTCCACACAATCCAATTTCTTCCTTCAGCAAGTAAAATGAATATCCCAAGCAATTGACCTCCCCTAGTCCCTTGGAATTTGTCCCTTATGAAACCCATTTCAATTTTCAAAATTAAAAATATATGAGATAATTACATGTCAATGTCAAGTTGTTTACAAGCTTGGTTGTTATATAAAATAAATTAAGAAACATTTTAATGAATAAATAAAAATTAGAAAAGGTTGAGGCACATGAATACCTGAATGAGCTCTTCTTGTTTTCAACAACAATTTATTGTAGTCTAATCTTGGAACAAACATTCCTTAATTTTACAAATAAACAGTGAAGTCAACATTGACTTAGTTGTTCGTATGTTGGATAGTGGGAGGTTTCCTGCAAGACTATCCAAATCTTAAATTTTTCTCTACTGAAAAAGGCCAACCACGTGAAGGTGGAAACCCTTATGCACACTTTTGCCCCCCTCCTCACATCACTCTCCATTCCATAGTACCCATTCTACCTAGTATAAAAAATTTGATAGAAACAAATTAAGGTTCATGCATACACACTAGCAAAACATTAAATTATAAAAGAAACATATTTGTTGACATTCATCCTCTAGAAAATGCTAAGCAAGTATATTTCATATTTTTCTAACATAAGTACCAAGAGGTATGCAAGAACTCATTCAAAAATATTTATACATCAATATGTATTTTTATATATCAAAAATATTCAACAATTTGTCTTATATAATACATTATAACATTGTACATCATCAAAAAAAAATTCATCTTCTTATTACTGTTAGCACCTAAACCTGCCTTAGGCTGAAGGAAGGCAAAAATTAGGGTAACCACAAACCATGCTCAGTCTGGTAGCTAGCCCTACCAAAGCAGGAGAGGGCTCTCTCCTAGTCACGCTCAGCGAATGGATAGACAAAATGGTTTGAGATGACTTTAAATGCAATATTTACCTTAGGCTAGTAAGTGAAAAGGGATTTTGGAAAAGATTTTATGAAGTGACCGAGCTTCTGGGATGTATATGGGACTAGCGCTCAGCAAAGAACAGAGAATCGAATATGAAAGCATAGATTATTCTGTGAGGCCAGGTAAGCGGCAAGCGCAGCAATTTTGGCTTAAGGTAATGAGGAATGGAAAGATTGCTGAAGAGAGTGAAAAGGGCATGGTCGCATGAATCCTTTTCAATAGAAGAATAACACTGTACATGAAATTTTCCCATAGGCAGAGCAATATAAATTGAATTCTACCTAATCTCACTTAGAAAATTTCACTGAAATGAAGCATGAAATGAATTATGAAACATAACAAGATACATATGGAACATAAGAACACATTTTCTACACTCACGACCACAAGAATCTCATGAAACAGAGCCGCTGCCTTTCATTAATTCTTTGTTAAAAATACACAGTGCAGAAACAGAGTTTCTTTCCCACAGTCTCCCAGAAGTTACAAGTCAGCCAACCCTTTGCAAATAACTTGCATACAATCTATACAATGTGTAGAGAAGAGAGGGAACGCCCAGGGGTTGGGAAGTTACTCAAATCATTTCGAAAAGGAGATGGAGAGCCAACCATCAGCTACAGGTGCAGCGCTCTCAAGCATGACATTTGGTTGGGGTGACCCTTTGCATTCTTTTGCCACTTGGATAGATGTTCATCTGGAGAGAAAACTCTTTAAATGTCACCTTTGGTGCCAAAAAACCGAAGTGTAGATGATCGGGCCCACTTGGAGGAGTCGGGACCCGAAATTTCGCGAAACCGGAGCAAATTGGCAGTTTTTTCCCCTGTTGGCCGCGCCAAATTCTTTGTGCGTCGCGCCACTTTGGAGCCTGTTTTTTGGCACTTTTAGGTGTCCAAAATGTGCCCAAGTGGGCTTGTTGGAAAGCTTGTCCTGCCTACTTTCTAACCGCACTAGAATTTCTCAATTTGGTGCTCATTTGCCCCTCCAAATCTTCATTCTCCCAAGACTGCTTTCTATGTGTCAAAAAAGTGGCAAAGAGGCCATTTTTGGGTGTTTTTTGACCTTTAGGAAGCCCAGATCTTGTCAAAATTTCTTGCCCAGACACCAGTAGTAGTATTTTTCGATGCTGAATCCAAATAGACAAGCCGTTCCTCGATTAGAGCCCTATATTTTTAGCATCGCCGCACAGGGAGGAATTTCCTGTATTGTGTCCAAAAAATTTGCCTGTGACCAAAATTTGCCCAAATTTTTTGAAATTTGGGCTGGAGGTTCCCTATGAAGTGCTATGTTGTGCCAAGGAAGCCTCAGCCAAGATTAGACGCCGATCTTGCTCCTTTGCCTCCTTTGCCTCTTTTGTCGCTTTGCTCAATTTTTCCTTTAGGCTCCTAATTCTCGCTTTGGAACTCATGTTTCGGGTCTGGTAGTGATGAGTCATGCGCCTCAGCATGTCTTTCTCCCTATTTGCTTTATCCAACCACTGCTCCAAGTGAATGTTCACTTTCTCTAGCACATACTCCTGGTCTTTGTCTCTTTGCTCCATAGGTCTACCTTGTGCTGCCAAGATGTGTCGTCGGTTTTCCTTGATCATTTGCAACTCTATCTCAGCTAGCCGATCCTCAAGTTTCTTATTCGTCTGCTCCAGATACTGCACATTCCACTTGGCCCTATCCAATTCCAGTGATAGGTTATCAATCATAGACTGCTGCTCCTGAATGATCTCTCCCAGCTCAGCATTTGTAGGTTCTGCATCTGTCTCATCATCCTGGAGGAGAACAAACTCGGTCTCTTGCTTGCCTGATGGACCTTCCTCCTACACTGGCTCCTTGCCCTTACCCTGCTCCTGTGATGCTGATGGCGGAAGCGAGGCCCCTTCCACCCCGGGTGGAGATAACACTCGCTTTGCTGCTGCAAACAACATTCTGCTGCCCTTATGGTATGTGATGTATACTGGCATGGTGGCAGTCTCATGGTGCTCAAACTGATGTGAAGGACTTCCCGTCTCATGCTCAAGCTGATGTGAAGGACCTCCCACCTCATGTTCTGCCTCTGATATCACCAGTGGAGCGCTGAAGAAATCACCGGAGATGAAGTCCTCCTAAGCAATACCCTGTAATCCCAACTGATGGTCCACCAAAATCCGAATGAGAGCAAAATGATAGACACTATTTAGCTGCTGTCGTGGGGTCTTGCGCTGCATGAATTCTTTCATCTTCTCAATGTTGTTGTAGATGAAAAATGGGAGGCTCATTATCCGCACCCTGGTGAAGTGCATGAGCAAGCGGATCTGATAGGCATAAAGGCGAGAAAACCTCCCCTCGCAACTGAAATACTTCATGATCAATCTCATGAGTGGGGCATACTCATCCCTCAAAAATATGAATGGAAAAACTCTGGTGAGCTGGCTCAAGCAGCTATTCTTGATGTAAGGCTCATAGTGATGCCTCTCCACCTTCTTCTTCTTATGCCACTGCTCCCCAATGTTTGGTATCCCTGTTGCCACTGATATAGCCTCCGGTGTCAAGGTGAAAGTGACCCCAGCCAAGACAGATTGGCCTCCCTACAGATGAAGTGCAAAAAGGCGGGCCAACTAATGATGGACTTTAACATTCGACACCCTTTGACAAAATTCGTAACATGCCAAGTGCTGGAAACAAGACATAGCAAGTGGGCATGCCTGTAGCTCAGTGAGGGTGTTTGGCTCATCTCTAAGATGTCTGCCACTTCGGTGATGTCTCCTATGGGCCCTCTCTCTTGAAGATGTGTCGTTGTGGGTCCCCTCCTCATACTCTGATGAATTTTCTGATGCCATTACTGTTGCTTGTACCCTGAGTTTTATGCTGCCCTCTGAATCCAATGAAACTGATAGATGCTCTGAAAATCTATCACCAAGGGGACAATAAAACAGGGGAGTGTTAGGAGGGGAATGATGAAAAGGGGAATAGGGGTTTAAAGGAGAAATTTATCAGGGATTTGGGAGTGTTTGGGGTATGGTTTTGATGGGGTAGGGTTTGGGATATTTTGAGCTATAGGAATAAAGGGGACGAATGGATATGATTACAATGTAGCTAGGGTAACTATTAGGGGAAACTACTCCAGGGGAATTAGCTGATAGAGGTAGGGTAGGAGCATATTTTAGCAATCATGTTACTGTAGCAAAACCCTAGCTTTTTGCCCTTCTTTGTGTCATTTTTGGGTTTACTTAATAAAATTTTTGCCTTTGATTTCATGGTCACCAAAATCATATTTTTCTTTGAGTTAAGGATCAATGGTGAAAGGATCTAGGGCCACCTTTGCAATTTTGAGAGCCATTTATAAAAATTTAGGCGATTCAGTGTTTTTTTCTAGGCTCACAGGTCTGTGCGCCGCGCGCTTTGCCCAGTGTGCTGCGCGCCAGGTATGCGCCGCGCGCCGGGTATGCGCCGCGCCAGTGCAATATTAACACTGTGGCTGGGCTCCCAGTGCGCCGCGCGCCCTGAGTGCATCGCGCATTGTCAAATGACACTAATTTGCTTGGAACACCGTGGGTAGGGTCTTAGTGGAGATTTTCTAGGGGGTTTCCTTAGGAGACAAGGTCAAATGGAGGCGAGAGTGATGAGGAGTGAGGGGACAAGGGGATGGGAGCAAAACCTTGGTGGCATCTTCACAAATTTGCAACCCCATTTATCATTTTTGCTTTGATGATTATTTCCATGGATGGCCAATGTGCTTTGGATATCATTCAACGTCTTAGAAACACCAAACCATTGACCAAATTGACAGAGAAGAGGTTTCATTCGAGCCTACCTCTTGCTTGCTAGCCTTCAACCGGGATATAAAACAAATTTGCAAGTGTTTTGAGCTCCCTGGCTGTGTGCGTCGTGCGCCCAGCCCAGTGCACTGCGCGCCCTGAGTGCATCGTGCCCTTGTTGATTTTGCACTGTGGGCTAGTTGCCAGTGCGTCGCGCCCTCTGTGTGCACCACGCGCCCTGGTGTATGCGCCGTGCCCTTTGGAAACCGGCTCTCCTTCACTCAAACCCTCATGAATTTTCTCTCTCACCTTTGTAATTTCTCTCCAAGATTGCCAAAGCACAAATGGTTTTTGTTTTGGGCAAAAACAAGTATATATAGGCTTGGGAGAGTTGGGTTTAATTTTTTCTTCTTTGAAAACCCACTTTCTAATGTTTGAGTTTTGCACTTTTTCATTGACTTTAAAACACCCTGCTTTTCATTTTTTCTTTGAAATTTTGGCTCTCATGATGAAATTTTCAGCATTTCTTTGTGGGGACTGTGTGACTGGGTATTTGGCCATGAAAACCATGACTGCATCTGAAAAAGTCAACTGGCGATTTTTTGGAAAAAAATTTCATAGTTGACCTTGTTTGAATTTTCTTCAAAACAGAGTTTTGAAGAAGAGTCGATGTCTCTTCAGGTGATGATGAAGCTTTCGGAACCATAGCTGTATAAGGTCTCCCTCTAGCCTGCATGGCTTGTTATGGACATGTTTTTTCAAAGACCACATTGATGATTTCCTAGACCCAACAATAAAAATGACTTTGTCCTGTAATATGACCAGACCTTGACTATCATGAATTTTCAGTGATTATGGACAAAGACCTGAACCAGCAGGGGCCAGAGATGAGGGAAAATGACTAGCATGACTATCTCCGTCAGATCATGGCATGTCCCTAGCGAAATGGAGCTGAGTGGATGGAGCGGGACACCTAAAATTGAAATGCACAAAGAGCTTTGATCTCTGACGAAGGGCTGACCAGACCGACTCTAACAATTACGACCTACATAATTCTTAAGTATTTCATCCATTTTTGAAATTTCATCTTCTCATTGGGGCTTTTCTAATGATGATTGTAATTGGATCCTCTGACATATTGCACCCTTGGTCATGATGTTCTCACGGAGTTGAGGATGTTGTGGGGGAGAATCACCTGTACAAAAATATATTAAATTTATATGGTCAATTATTGAATATCATTGAAGTAGATTTTTAATAATAAAAAATACATCTACAATGTAATTATTTACCTCATGCACTAGTCAACATCGTTGTAATGACTTCCTCATGGACCTTTTTTGGTTGAGGATCCTCATGTACGACATGCTTGTAGAAATTTCTCTATAGATCAGCTAGCTCTGATAGCATGTAGAAATTCTGCAAATTCTCTACAAATCTCACTCTAAGACCATGTAGAAAATTTGACTATAGATTAATCCGATAATGCAATATAACCAAATCAAAATACTATAACCTACTTCTATTATCAATTTGCGGAAGCTTAAAGATCGAGCTGAATCAAAGTTGAACACATATAACCAGAAGAAGAAGAAATCACAATACACATGAAAATACTTTGGGGAAAGCCTCAGCTAAAAACCCCACTATCTGTATTATCATACAAGGTGGAAATACATCAGAATTATACAAAGCCTTAGCTCTCACAGCTAGCCAGCTCTCAGTACAATCCTCCTAGATGCTCACAGGCAATCAAATCTTCTCACAAGCCTTCCTCTCTACCCTCCAAGCTCCTATTTCCTTGCTTTATTCCTTTGGGATGATATTCTCAAACCAAGTGGAACATTGCTCTAACACACTGTCAAAACTGCGAAATCCTCAAGGAACCTTACCTTGATTGCATGCATGATTTTCCTTTGTAGGAAAAACACATGCAACTGATAGTACACTGTCCTTGACATTTAGCTCAATTGGATCTTTCTCAGAATATACATGCATGAGTTACTGATGAGGGAATCTTCAGTTATCTGGAGTACACTAGTTGAGTTCATGCATGCATCAACTGACTAATAACTCACAATTAGTTCCTCAAATAGTTTGGAACTAATTTAGCTGGACTTAACTCAGTAAACTGAGGTAAATAATTACAACTCAAATATGACTCAATCTTATCTCCTTAATTAAGGGATAATCTCCTTAATTTAAGGGATAACTCTTGCATGACTTCAGAAAGACTTCTAACTTGAATTTCTCCAACTAATTAATCCATAATGAATTAATTAATTATTTCCAAGTAGCTAGTGAGACTAAATTCAATTTTAATTCACAATTTTAATTCAAGGACAAATTAAAATTGGAATTTTTGGATTCTATTTTTATCATTTCTTGTTGCTATTTTCAACACTCCCTCTCAACAAGAAAGGAATTCAACTCGATCCTAATAGTGAACCTTTGGAATGTTATGCATGCAACACTTCTCTCTAGTGTTGTTGCTCCAGCAACTCCAAAAACAAAAAAAACATCCAACCTGAATCAGTATGATGCATCTATCATCAAAGTCTCTGACTGCTATTGCCTCTGTCAACTAAAAAATTTGCGCTTCGGCTGACTCTACCTTTCTGCACTATTGTCAATCCTTATCTACACTCTTCAGTATCTAACTGCTCTAGCCTTTGTCACTTTGATCTCTGACTGCATCAATCCCACTAATTCCTCTTGCTACTATGTACTTTGGGCTCCTGTAGCAAGGTACGATCCATGAGATAAAAACTCTCAATGGATCCTACCCAATTTCAGCCTTCTTGAGACTATCACTTCACATCACCCAACCTCACACCTGGAGGTATGGCTGCACGTGATTCCTTTGCCCACTTCTCCAATTATGGCTCCTCCACAATTGTTTGAGGCTTCTTCTGGAGATGCATGTTGAGAGGTAATTTACTCTCCAAGTCTCTAACATTTTCCTTGCTCCTCAAGGCTTTGCATGCATCTTGAACCTCAATAGCATATAGGTTCTTAACTCGTGAACTGATCCATCTCACCTGTCTCATGGTGATGTGTCTAAGGAATGCATTTCCTTTACTGAAGACAACATTGTAGCCTTTGTCCTCCAATATCATGATCGATACCAAGTTCTTCTTCAGTCCAAGCACATACTTCACATCTGTCAAGGTGATAGGAGCTCCATGCTCCCTTTGAAAAGAAATTATGCCCACTCCTGAAACACTATACCTTTCGTTGTCACCCATCTCGATGCACATCTTGAGGTCTTTCTCCTCCAAGGTACTGAATAAACTTTTATTTTCGGTCATGTGGAATGGAGCTCCACTGTCAAGATACCAAACAAAACCCATCATCAATGACACCATGCATGCGATGAGGGTAAAGTTCATTTTGAACTGAGAGGCTAATGCCTCACCTTATGATCCTTCCGAGGATCCCTTCTTTGACTTCTTCGATGGGAAATTAGTTGCATAAAGTCCCATCTCATGACAATTAAAGCATCTCACTTTAGACTTGTCACCCTTCTTCCCTCCATGAGAAGAATTCGATTTGCAATGGGAATCCTTCTCCTTCCCTTTCCTTGCTATACTCGCTAAGGCAAAATTTCCTTCATCATCATCCTTGGATGAAGAACCATCTCGAGTGATCCTTCTGATCTCCTCCTGCATGAGAGCCGACCACAATCGTTCCCAATCCAGTAGTTTCTCCCTTCCATTCACAGAGTCCTGGTAGCTATTCTAACTCTTTGGAAGGCCAAGGAGAGTGAGGCTCACCATATCATCATCAGAAGTAATTATTCCCACACTTCCAAGCTCATCTCTACAGGTGGTGATCTTGTTCAGATATGTGGAAATAGTATCGCCATTCTCCATCTTGATTCTTCAAAGCTTATCCTTGAGCGCCAATTTCCTCTGGTCGCTACTGTTTTGGTAGAGGTCCTTCAATGTCTTCCACATTGAAAATGGAGTATCCTTCCCATAGAGACTCAAGACAATATGGTCTTGAACTCCCTCAAGGATGATCCGTCTCACCTTTGCCACACACTTCTTCCACTCAGCCAACTGTTGTGCATTAGTTGAAGCTGGCTTTGGGATATCTTGATTAATGAAATCCTTCAAGCCATTATCTTCTAATACAGACTCCATGCAATATTTCCATGCAATGTAATTTGAGTTTCCTTCCAAGGCATACTCGAGTCTCAGGCCATAAAATGCCATTGGCCAACCTTGAAGTATGATAAGAATTCGATTTGCACCTGCAACCCCGAACTTCAAACTTTGAATTCTCTTCTCCGTATATTGTTCACAGATCCGATAAACTAGGCTCTAATACCATGTATAAATTTCTCTATAAATCATCTAGCTCTAATGGCATGTAGAAATTCTGCAAATTCTCTACAAATCTCACTCTAAGACCATGTAGAAAATATGACTGTAGATTAACCTGATAATGCAATATAACCAAAGAAAAATACTATAATCTACTTCTACTATCAATTTGCAGAAGCTTAAAATTAGATCTGAATCAGAGCTGAACACATATAACCAGAAGAAGAAGAAATCACAATACACATGAAAATACTTTTGGGAAAGCCTTAGCTAAAATCCCCACTATCTGTATTATCAATGATCATACAAGGTGGAAATACATTAGAATTATACAAAGCCTTAGCTCTCACAGCTAACCATCTCTTAGTACAATCCTCTTGGATGCTCACAGGCAATCAAAGCTTCTCACAAACCTTCCTATCTACCCTCCAAGCTCCTATTTCCTTGCGGTGTTCCTCTGGGATGATCTTCTCCAACCAAGTGGAACATTGCTCTAACACACTGTCAGAACTGTGCAATCCTCAAGCAACCTTACCTTGACTTCATGCATGAGTTTCCTTTATAGGAAAAACGCATGCAACTGATAGTACATTGTCCTTAACATTTAGCTCAATTAGGCCTTTCTCATAATAGATATGCATGAGTTACTGATGAGGGAATCTTTAGTTATCTGGAGTACACTGGTTGAGTGCATGCATGCATCAACTGACTAATAACTCACAATTAGTTCCTTAAACAATTTGGAACTACTTTGACTGGACTTAACTCAATAAACTGAGATAACTAATTACAACTCAAATATAACTCAATCTTATCTCCTTAATTAAGGGATAATCTCCTTAATTTAATGGATAACTCTTGCATGACTTCAGCAAGACTTCTAACTTGAATTTCTCAAACTAATTAATCCATAATGAATTAATTAATTATTTCCAAGTAGCTGGTGAGACTAAATTCAATTTTAATTCACAATTTTAATTCAAGGACAAATTAAAATTGGAATTTTTGGATTCTATTTTTATCATTCTTGTTGCTATTTTCAACAATGCTCTACCAATCAAACCACAAAATTTATAAGTAGACAATTGTAAATGAATAAATAAAAAAATTATAAGAACATACTTTATAAGTATGAAATTAGTAAGTATATGATTAATATACAACCCTAATATTGTCGTGGGCCTCATCTGTTGATGCAATATCTTGGGGTTGCACCCCGTTATCATGTGGTTCTTCAGAAGTATTAAAATGTTTCGTTTGGTTATAAAAGGACTGAGGCTTAGTAGTAATGGAATTATTTGTCTTTGTATTACTCCCCTGCTAATTAAAGCAAAGCAACACATTACATTTATATCAGACATGATTTTATTTTATAAATATTAAAGTTTAATGTGAATTGATTTTTATTTACCTTATCC
This sequence comes from Pinus tabuliformis, assembly GCA_031772625.1. Taxonomy (NCBI): domain Eukaryota; kingdom Viridiplantae; phylum Streptophyta; class Pinopsida; order Pinales; family Pinaceae; genus Pinus; species Pinus tabuliformis. The sequence goes on along the minus strand of CM062817.1, from coordinate 1,364,631,100 downwards.
TTCATATTGGATCTTGTGGTTTTCCCCATGCTTTTTTGGTGTTCGACTCTACCTTTAAATTTGAACTTGAAACCAATCTCAAGGTCTTCCTTCGTGGCTTCAATTATGAATACATCACCCTGCATTGCACAAGAGTATTTATTTTTGTTATTTTAAAAGCGCAATTACCAAATGTTGAAAGGAGATATAACAGACAATATTTTTAAGAATTTTTAGGTACTTGCAATTCGTTCATGTATATTCAAATAGTCACCCTGGCACAATTTCTGCTGCCCATGCTTCTCAAGATTTGCCTTGGTTGCCTTTGAAGTGTTAGGGAGCCTATGAAAAGTTTCAAGTATGTTATATACTACAATTTTATTCAAAACTAAAGAAAATTGAAAGTATCGAATTCAAGATGTAATTTATACCTTGATTGCTCAGGTGGTGTTTTCCCTTCTTTTCTCATTTTCTTCCACTTTTTGTCTTCGATGACACATTTCCATTGCATCTTAGGAATTATGGGAGGGTACCCATAACCTCTTTTTAAGGTTGGAATTTTGGCAACTCCACCTTTCATGTATGGTGGGCAAAATTATTTCTAACTCTTTTCCATCCATTTTGTATAAAACAAGTTGTTACCTACACGCAAAAAGATACAATCATTAGTTTGAAACTAATAATATAGATGACTTATGTTTTAGATAGAAAACATGAAACAATTAAAACATCAAAAAGTACCAGGAAGTTTTGGTGTTTTCTTTGGAAGCCTTTGTAATTCACCAAAAATGTGCACATAGTTTTACCCGTACTCTTAAAACGTGATGATACAAGAGATGAACCCATAATGTCATCAATACGAGGGTCACCTCTGTCACTACCTGATCCAAATCCTAGGGTTACCTATTAAGTTTTTCCTATACTGGTCTTGTAAATATTTTAACTATTTTCCGATTGTGGCACTGACCTTGGTTTTATTGAAGGTATCTACCCTGAATAGATCTTCAAGGTAGTCCATAACCTCTTTTTAAGGTTGGAATTTTGGCAAATCCTCCTTTCACGTATGGTGGGCCAACAGATTTCTAACGCTTTTCCATCCATTTTGTATAAAACAAGTTGTTACCTACATCCAAAAAGATACAATCATTAGTTTGAAATTAATAATATACATGAATTATGTTTTAGATAGAAAACATGAAACAATTAAAACATAAAAAAGTACCAGGACTTTTTGGTGTTTTCATCGGAAACCTTCGTAATTCACCAAAAATGTGCACGCAATTTTCCTCGTGCTCTTAACATGTGACAATACAAGAGATGAACCCACAATGTCATTAATACTAGGGTCACATCTGTCACTACTTGATCCAAATCTTGGTTGCATGTTTGGCTAGGGGGTCATGTACTTGTTATAGACATTTTTGTGCCTTACAGCATAGAGCATGAAATGTCAATAATCTGAGGGATCCAAAGTCCCTAAACATGTTGTTCTTACCCTTAGAGGAACAAGGTCAGCAAACCACAGCACTGCAAATCAGTTCTCCACTGAAAAACACTCAAAAACAGGTCAATTTTGGATCAAAGTAGCTGCTCCACTAAGCATCTGCGCTGAATGACAAAAGCTCCATGGTGTACCTGCGCTGCATAGCAAGTGCAACAAAGGCTACCTGCGCTGGGCGTACTTTGACATGTGGAGGAATCTTTTCTCAATGTGCCAGTGCCCAGGAAGCTTCCAAAATGACACTTGGATCAGAAGATTCGCCTAATGATGAGTAAAGAGGTTCTAAAACTCCAAGTGGAAGGTAGAAACTCCGAGTGGACTCAAGGACTGAAGAACAACTGGAGTTGAAGAGGACAACAAGTCACACATCAAGCTGACTTATCTTCACTCCAAAACTCTATATAAGGATCTCATCCCATGGGATCTAAAGGCCGGAATTTTGTGCAAAGAATTGCTGTTGGTTTACAGTTGTGAGTATTGGGTGATTGCTTGAGGGAGGTGAAGAGGAGATTTCTTTCCGTCGGGAAGGTGATGCTGGGTTGGACCTCTCACGGTTGTATCACCGCCTGAACCTTACTTCCTTATATTAATAAAGCATTTGAGGTTCTTCTATTCGCATGTGTTTCAATGGTGTATTGTCTTACTTGCGTATTTGATTTATGCTAATCCTTGAATCAATTATGAATGCATGCTTCTTGTAGTTTCCTTTTCTTGTCTTGTTCGCAGGATCTCGTGTAGCTGGGCCCGTGAGAAGACTTGGAGATGGGAGCGAGCGGCAAATAGAGGAGATTGGATCGACCATTTGCGCAAGACATCGGTAAGTGGATCTCTTCCTTTCATCTCTTGCATGTCATAAAGAAGTAACTTTAGATAGCTTTGCTTCAGCTGTTGCTAAGGAACTATCACCCTTAGAGTGGGATAGGGTCATTCCGTGTTGGATACTTTTCCCCACAACAGACTGGCGACTCCGCTGGGGATCATGTCTTGTTGGTAGCTTGTGTTTCTTGCTATTCATTTCCTAAATGAAGGGAGTACCGAATCGAACTGCATTCGAATCCTTCGAATGCAAAGTAGAGGGCAGCTACTCTAGCTCAGTGCTAGGCATGTTTATGATTTGAAGAGTTGATCCACAAGGACTCTTTTTAGCTCTTTGTGATAGTGTTCATCTTCCTTTAATCATCCTCTAGTGTATACTTGACTGATAGCCTCTGATTTGGCCAAAAACCATTGATTTTTGAGCAAACTGTGACCCGGAATCTGAGAGAGACGAGAGTTGTCTCTTCAGTGCAGCTGCAGCAAAGGCTACCTGCGCTGCAACGCAGGTCCCGAAGGGGCTACCTGCGCTGCATGTCAGATTGACAGTGCAGCACCTGCGCTGATCCAGTTTTGCATTGTGCAACTGGGGTTCCCTGCTTTCTGTTGCCCAGTTTTCAGTATTGTTTTTGCAGCCTGTTGTCAACCTGTATACCCATCTGAAACTATCTTTCTTTGCCATCATTCCGCCTCAGTTGTATGAAGAAACTGTGATTGTTCTTGTTGTATTTCTTATATTCATTTACAGTTTCCCATAATGAAAGTGAACTAGTCTTGTTGTGGCCTCTTGAATCTAGACCTGTGATAAAGTGTCGTTGTGATTCTAAGAGCTAGTTTATTGCTGTTCATAGCTGCTTGAGCATTTGCTTTCATTATATGGTTCGAATTTCAGTATTTCTTGTGTTGAAACGAGTGAATCTTAAGGTGTTCTTTGGATTATTGGACAAAACTTGTTTGCTTTCGCTTGAAATTGAATTCGAAATCATACAACAGCTTTCTTTTTGTAATACGTCAACATTAAGGAAGAAGAAAAGAAATACTTGCATTGTGCATGTGCATTTTGACAGTTTGCATGTCGATTTAGGAAAGTGCATCAGTGTGTGCTCTATGATCTGTTTGAAAATATGATGTCTTTCTTTTCCTTCAGTAGTTAAGATTTTCATAAGTTGAAAGAATTGAAAAAGCTTGCTTATCATTCTTAGACTGCATTTAGGAGTTGTATCATACATCACGTGGTGATCCATAAAGGCAAACTGCTAAGCAAGATCAACCTAAAACGAACTGAATTTACCTAACAACGCTTTGAAACATAACGAAACGCAGTAGAGGTCTAGGTAGAGACGTGAACCGGCGTCGTTAAACATAGTGACTGTCGATCTCTACGAAGGTGGGTGATTCCTCCTGAGGGACGATAGCACTAATACGGACTTGTGCTCCCGCGTACCGTCGCGTATATTGGGGGACCCCTATAGGAACAAAGCCTTTATCCATAGGAAGCCGTGTCGGCCGCCCTACTGATCGCGATGCAGTGAACACAGCATTCACGAAGATCGACCACTCATACCGTAAAACGTATTCTATGGTTTCGCGAAAGGTTTGGCACACCCTCTGCCTAGAACTCCAGAGTAGTTTCTTTTGGCCTTTTTCAAACTCTATAACTGAAAAAGTCCATCCAAGCATTTGTCACTTCGGGCTCGTTAATACATCGAAGGAGACTAGAGTCATCTTTAGCTTTTTCTCGACTCTTAAAAAGTGAAAAAACAAGTTGTGTCTAAAGCGTCGTCATATAAAATTCATTCTAAACGGAACATAATCACCCCTTATTCCTACGTTGATCTTCAGGTTGAGAACATGGAACACACCAACCAAGGGATTCCACATGGTGGGACCCCTAGCCCTTTCTCCTCTTGGGGAGAAGTTGGTGCGCCCCACATGGCCACATTGTCACTTCCAGGACTGACAATTGGCCTGCCAGTTTGGCTATTCTCAACCACTGTAGTTCAGACCACCACGGTTCCTGAACAGTCGAGTCAACAGTTAGACCAGTCTAGAGCTACCCTCCAGCCTTCCACTTCTTATAAGCCTTCCTCCGATCCTTCTTCTTCGAAAGGTCAAGCCGCCGAAAGCAGAGCTCCCATAGAAAAGAAGAAGGAAAAGAAGAAGAAAGAAAAGAAGCAGAAGGAGCCAAAGGCGCCTGGGGGAAAGCAAAAGGCATCTAACAAAAATCCACACACAGCACGGACCGGGCCCAAATCACCATGTGTCATATGTAGAGGGGACCACCTCCACCGTGATTGTCCCAGTATTCCCCGGATACTAAGGGACTGGTCCCCTCGTTTGCACAGTTCGGAAGTGTCAACCTCTGACAACCAGGTTGAATGCTTACCGTCGACCAACGAAAGTGAAGGTCCTAGACGACGAAGGGGAATGAGATTCCCCTGCGAACTGTGTGAAGGCAATCACACCCTCCGCCGTTGTCCCTTTTTAGACGAAGCCAAGAGAGTTTTGGAAGATCAACCGGTTGCGCCGTTGCTACTTCCTCCTGGATACCAAAAACTCGCGCCAAGTCCTTCGTTGGTTGAAAATACAGCTGCCCCGCTCATAGGGCCAGCTGAAGTGTCAGTCACTGAAAGTGAACCTACTAAATCCGGACCGGACGAAAGTCCAAAGGTCAAAACGGCAGTTGACCCGGTTCTCCCTTCAGAAGTTTCATCTTCAAATACCACAGTCACTGAGGATTCATCTTTAGCTGACACCCCTACCGAAGAGAGTAAGGATGACACCGTCCAGATTCTTTTCATCAACACCGATTCTGATGAACATCAGGGCAATGTGCCCACTCCTTTATCGCAGGAAGGAGCATCGTCAGGATCATACCCGACCGTATATTCGGTCCCACCACCAAGCAACCTGGTTGTGTCCTTTGATTGGAACCAACTAGGTAGACCCCGGTTACCAGCCAGTATACCATTTAGAATTATAGTCCAAATATACAAAATGGTGATGGCTGGGACTATCATTGATGAAGGGGCATCTGTGAGTATCCTGTCCTCTATTGCTTGGAAAGCACTGGGTTGCCCAGCGCTTTTGCCTGAGATAAGGAATCTCTCGGGTTTTGACAAAGGAACCAGTCGACCATTAGGGATTCTACCTAATGTGCCTATTACATTGAAAGGGAAGGTTGTCAAAATGAATTTGATGGTCGTCCAAGGACCCTTGGATTATAACCTACTCCTTGGACGAGACTACATATATTGCATGGAAGCAATAGTCTCCTCACTCTTTCGAATAATGTGTTTTCCATACGAAGGAAGAATGGTCAAGCTCGTAGACCAACTTTCATTTCCAGGATCACGCATCGCAAATAGTCACATACCTATCCTGAATGGTCTATTTGATCAAGAAAGGTCTCTACCTCCGGTTCTTCTTCCTGATGAGTGCGAGTAATTCGGGAAAGTAGGGCCGGAACCCAGGGGGCATGCATCCTGGTCTGCTGGGGTTAGAGAAAACCTTGGGTGTAAAGTAGAATTTCCGCGGGAGAATATGACTAGTCCGTACCCCGTCCCCTCCTTCATCTTCGTAAAACAGAAGAGCCGGCAAGAGCTCTCATGCAGAGGAAGGGGCAGTTAGGAATGGGGTTGTTCTGGAAAAAGATTCTTTTGTTAAAGTTAAGTGTGTGGCGGAAGCGCCGTCATTCACCTTTGTCTAAATAAGTAGGCTCTGCCAAAGAAGGGGATCCGTTTGCGGTAGCAAGTAGTAACCATCTTTGGGTAAAAGGCAAGCCTCACCCATTAAAACAAATGTTTTAAAGGATAAGTAGGGGCAGCCTCCAAAGAAAGAGATTCTATTGCTGCAACAAATTGTAACCAGCTTTGTGTAACCTAATGATAGACATCGCCGAAGAAAGTTTCTGTTTGAAAGGATTAGCAGAACGATCTTTGGATAACCTGAAAGAGGTAAGCCTCACCCATTGAAAACAAGGGTTTTCGACGGACAAGTAGGGGCGACCTTGAAATTAGACTTACACCTGGGGGCATGCAAACCTCTTGGAATGCAAGCACGGGCGGCTATTTTGTTTTTTTAGTTTTTTAGGTCCCCCCTTTAAACCTGTAGGTCTAACCTGTTAAACTCGTAGGATTAGCCGATACCCAGCTTGCACAAAGAGAGGATATGGAGCAATACGTAGGGAGATGAAGCTCTTTAAAAAATAGCGATCTTCCATGAGACCTTCCTACTTTATGACTGGTAAAAACGAGCAGTTTTGGCAAAGTTCATGCTCGTTAAAAAATAAACGCAAGATACGAGCAGTTTTGGCATAGTTCATGCTCGTTAAAAAATAAACGCAAAGCCGAGCAGTTTTAACGCGGACTTCATGCTCGTTAAAAAATAAACATAAGCATGTGAGCAAGCTTCCCCCAGAGTTCAAGCTCATTAAGAAAAATGAACCGGTAAATAACCATTTGAGACCGTAAATTCATCAGCCATAAAAGACTTGGTCGTGTTTGTGCGCCGTCACCTCCACTTTTCATTTGGCCGATCATTCACATCCACTTGATTGTTTACCTATTTTGAGGAACAGCTGCGAAGAGTGATTTCACCTAGCCATCCTTGTGACACTGCCGTGATTGGAAAATTCCAACCTGTACCTGGAATCTGCTGCTATCCCTGTTTATCACTCGTTCCTCAAGATACGAGTCTTCTTTAAGCTCTTTTCACTGACTCGTAAAATATGAAAAGTTTGCCGAGTTTTGGCCTTCCAGCTCGTTAAAGGGACCGGAACAGCTATCCCTCCTCTAGATTTTAATCTTTTTGGACCTGAGGGATTATTGCACAAAAAGATCGAGCGCTTGTCTAGTTCGGCTCGATAAAGATATCGAATATTCATCCCTTCTGTATTGTTTTATACTTTTTCGGACTTAAGGGATTAGATGACGAAAAAGGACCCCTGGAGTCCACTTTATGTACCCTTTTCAGACTCTCTAAAGATGAAAAGGACCGAGTTGTCTTTGTCGCTGGGCTCGTTAAAAATATTAGATAGCGACAAACTTGTCTTTAGACGAGAACGAGTTTCCCTATCGTTAGGCTCGTTAAAACATAGCGATGGGCTTGCCTGAAGGGCAGGTTATAGAACAAGCATATGTTATCCTCCTCAAGCTTGACAAAAATAAAGAGGTACTGGTCAGAAATGACTGGGGAAAAATTGGGAGAACCTCAAAGCTTAAATGGTAGCAAGTCGCTCTTGAACATGACACTTTTGCCTCCGTAAATATCGGGTTGGGTTATTATCATTCACCGGTCCCTTCACCATGGTCTCGCCATACCATCCATACATGGGGTAATGCTACCGATCCATCACATCAGTGTCGTTATATGTTCAAGAGATGTCATTCAGAAAGTGTCAACCGGGTCCCATCCACTACCATACATCATCTTTCGTCCTTCCATGACCACCACCCTGAATCATATTTCACAGATCGTTTTCACCATCATCACTAGCTCCGTTCCGTGTCACTGATGTGGGATTCATTAAGGCCCTCCTTTGACGGATCACTTCTTGTCGACATCAGCTCACTATCCAAGAAGTTGATCTAGGAACACCCCCTCAGTACTTTGAAGCTTGCATGCCTCAATGGCAAGTTTCTCACTTCCGGCGATAGGTATACATTAATGACCTTCGACCGGGAGACTTTGCGTGGTGTTCGACGTCAGATCCTACATTCACGCCACGTGAATTGTGCTGCAGTACCTTGAGGGTCATCATCATTATCGGTGATTCCTTTCACGCTTGTTAACAGTTTACATTATTGACTGGTAATCAAGCGATGTCTTTCCATGTTCGACTTCAAGAAATTCTCACATGGATCGACTTGTACTAGAGCGAAGGTTGGACAAGTTTGAAGACCCCGGATCTAGTTTCATCCATCCGGGCTGCGATATATATTCAGGAGATAAAAACATAGACATGTGCAGCAGATGATCATCCTACTAAAAGGATGATAATTAAAAGCAGAGAATTATCAGTCTATTATCAGACGATCGTCTGTTTATGTACAACAAATGTATTTATAAAGCTGATCATGGGAAATGCCCGCATCAGCTAGATCATGAAAAGAAAGTATGAAAAGATAATGTATTGTATTGTATTTTGTTACAGGTCACCTCCCGACGATTGAATGAACTTCGGATCCTCCTAATAAAGCATTTCACCCGATAAACGACCTCATACTTTAGGGGGCAACTGTTATAGACATTTTTGTGCCTTACAGCATAGAGCATGAAATGTCAATAATCTGAGGGATCCAAAGTCCCTAAACATGTTGTTCTTACCCTTAGAGGAACAAGGTCAGCAAACCACAGCACTCCAAATCAGTTCTCCACTGAAAAACACTCAAAAACAGGTCAATTTTGGATCAAAGCAGCTGCTCCACTAAGCATCTACGCTGAATGACAAAAGCTCCATGGTGTACCTGCGCTGCATAGCAAGTGCAACAAAGGCTACCTACGCTGGGCGTACTTTGACATGTGGAGGAATATTTTCTCAATGTGCCAGTGCCCAGGAAGCTTCCAAAATGACACTTGGATCAGAAGATTCGCCTAATGATGAGTAAAGAGGTTCTAAAACTCCAAGTGGAAGGTAGAAACTCCGAGTGGACTCAAGGACTGAAGAACAACTGGAGTTGAAGAGGACAACAAGTCACACATCAAGCTGACTTATCTTCACTCCAAAACTTTATATAAGGATCTCATCCCATGGGATCTAAAGGCCGGAATTTTGTGCAAAGAATTGCTGTTGGTTTACAGTTGTGAGTATTGGGTGATTGCTTGAGGGAGGTGAAGAGGAGATTTCTTTCCATCGGGAAGGTGATGCTGGGTTGGACCTCTCACGGTTGTATCACCGCCTGAACCTTACTTCCTTATATTAATAAAGCATTTGAGGTTCTTCTATTCACATGTGTTTCAATGGTGTATTGTCTTACTTGCGTATTTGATTTATGCTAATCCTTGAATCAATTATGAATGCATGCTTCTTGTAGTTTCCTTTTCTTGTCTTGTTCGCAGGATCTCGTGTAGCTGGGCCCGTGAGAAGACTTGGAGCTGGGAGCGAGCGGCAAATAGAGGAGATTGGATCGACCATTTGCGCAAGACATCGGTAAGTGGATCTCTTCCTTTCATCTCTTGCATGTCATAAAGAAGTAACTTTAGATAGCTTTGCTTCAGCTGTTGCTAAGGAACTATCACCCTTAGAGTGGGATAGGGTCATTCCGTGTTGGATACTTTTCCCCACAACAGCACTCATGTGGCAGAGCCAATGGAGTGGACCTAGTGTTAGTACTGGGACTCAGGAGCATATGTATTTGGGGTGATAGTGTTGTCCAGATGCTCATGTCCTGTCTCATTAGTTTCAATAGTACCAACACCAAGCTGAGGATTGAATGACAGATGTTGGGGGGAAAGTTACTCCAAATAACACTACATAAGAAAGAAAATACTTTTTCGATTAAATAATGTAAAAGTTAGAAAAAAAACTTTCATAATTAAACTTATGAAATAAAAATAAAAATAGTAATAATAATAATAACTAACCTTAAAATATGGTTATTACCTCGTATGTCTCAAGATATTCTCTCAATTGCTTGATCCTAGCCTCAATCTTGGGAATGTGATCCCTATTGCAAATCAACTCAAAGCGTTTTTTGTTGGTTTTCTTCACATACTTCTTATTGTGACCTCAAAGTTGGGGGATGGCCACAACTCTTCCTTATCAAGAACATCATCATAATGGGGCTTAGACTACATATTTCAATAAAAGAAAAGTTATTATTTCAATTATATAAACAAATAATCAAAATTTCACATTAAATGTAAAACAAAATTTTTATTTGTTTACTTCTAACTGTGCAAGTTCTTTTCCACATGGATAAACCTGCCACATAATAATATATTTAGAGAAGTTAAAAATAAAAATAAAAAACGTTAAATAATAGGTATCAACATAAAAATTTAATTGATGGACATATAAACACATATAAACATGATGAATAAAGGACTAGTCTTATACTATGCATGTGAGTAATTATGGCATTTTCAAACCCAAATTTTTATGGAAAAGGAATTGCATAAATGGGATTATGAGAGAGGAAAAAGTAGCACACACTTGAGTTAATTTTAGCATTTTAGCAGTTAATTTCTCAACGTACCATGCTATTTCTTCTTATTGGTGTGAGATTCTATTTTTAAACATAACATAGAAGAATCATTAATGATAGGTTACGTACCGGCCTCATAATGGAAATGTTTGTATCTATTCAATTCAAGTTGTAATTGATTGACAACTCTTCTCCTACAACTATTGATATTATTGTGCATATGAATACACAGTTTCGTTTACATGCCTCAAATATGCAATTGGATTTCTTACTTGTTGTCGTGAGTTGTGTACTGTTTATAAAACCTACAATATTCCCCGATTCTTTTGGCCTTTTTTGATATAGATAGACACTCTATTTTTATTGTTCTCTCCTAGCTGTATATAATTTGTAGTTAATCTATATATCCACAAACTTGGCATATATTGGACTAGCCACGTCCAATCTCTATAATTATAATAGGGTCGCACATACTCCATCAATTCAATTAATCCACTGTAAGGAACCTTTATGTCATCCATGGTAAATAGCCCCAAACCATGTAGTGATGATGGAAAAATGTGATATATCCTCTCGTTGAGACCAAAATATTTCTTTACTTGAGGAAGGTCCTTGAATAGCCATCTTTTCACTAGATGTTGGCATCTCAAGGGAAACTCGACATCGTATATACTCTCAGCGTCATAAGAACATGGCCCCACTTTAGCAATAAAAAATTCCATGCATCTATGGAATTTTCTTATGATCTTCTCACCCCTATTTGATCTATGTCTATTAGACATACTACGTCTTTGACCTTCATCCACTCTACTCAAACTTCCCTTGCTCGACGAAGACAAATTTGAGAGGTATCTATTTGGTTGTACTTGCAATCCAACTAATGTGTCCCTATTTAACATTGATATGAAGGGAATAAAGAAAGAATAAATTCCATTAAGAGAAAAGAAAGGCTTCTAACTAACAAAAACAAATGATATGGAAAATAGTAATCAATGGCCCATTTGTTGGAATTTGTAGCTAGGTTTGGTCTTCATAATATATATTTATTTTATTATGCAAAAGCATGTTCATCATGTTATAATAATTCATCCAATTTGAGAAATATTACATATCAAAAGGCTTTCTTTAGAGATGTTTAACTACCACCTGCTTGACCTTATTGGTTCCCCCTTAAAAGTGATATTAATGAAAGTGCATAGGAAATTAAGCTCAAATTTTATGATGCAATTGAAGCAATTTCTCTTCTACAATTGGTGTATCCATCTACATGTATTGTGGATTTTTTCAATGTAAATTTGGCATAACAAAGCCTTACAACTAGTGGAAGAACCAAAGGATGAATGCATATTCTAAAACTAAATTGAGTATAAAATTTGTTAAAATATCTTATGAAATTTATTTCATTCAAAGCATGCATACTACACCAATTAAAAAAATTATTGTATTTATAAAATATCTTTGGGATCAATGGTTGAGGGTATTAAGGAAGTGTGTCTTGTGAATCAAAATTCAAGAAGATAATTTGTGCTAAATACTTTGGCATCAAATGTTGTTATTTCCAAACAAAGGGAAATAAATAAGAGAGTTCCACTTACAATGAAGTTGGAAAAAATAATGTCTATCAAAATTTGTGGTATAAGTTTGCTTATGGAATGAAAATAACTAATTGATATGAAAATTGTGACTTAAGGGAAATGAATGATAATAGTGCAATAAAAACATAGATCCCATATAATTGTAATAACAGATAGTCTTTAATGATATTGTGGAAAAAAATTCAAGTAAGGTTCAAAAGATAATGCTCTTTATACTTCAAGATGGAACAAGGGAATCTCTCATATTATTTCCTTCAAATATTACTTGGACTTCCTCGACGATGGAGAACCTTCTAACTATTTGACTCTTTCTTCCTCTTTTCTCACTCGTCTTGTTCCTTCTCTTCCATTCACCCTACCATACACTTTTTTTCCCTCCTAGAGAATCATTTACATTCCCATTATGATTCTAAATTTGTCTTCCTCGTTCTCTGACCTCCCACCATGCTTCACAAGCATGGACATGTTAGAAGTGGAAGTGGTGGATATGGTCATGGGCACCTTCCTCCTATTGTATATTATGATGAGCACTTAGATCTCTTTGACCTAGATATTTTTGGTGAGCATACGACGCAATATGGCTTCTATGGAAGCCGATGATCGGAGGCACCTTGGTGATTGGAATTAGGCCCTAAGAAATTGATTGGACATAGATGTATGGAATCCGAAACAAACCAAGGAGATAGGCACGATGAATGTTGCAGAAGAAAATTCCCAGGTTAGCAGTCTTGGCCAATCTCTGTGTCTCCTAACCCGCTAATTTTACATCCCCTTCCCTCCTATATAGCTCTACCCTTCCTCCTCTAGCTCCCAAGAGGACACTGGATCCCTCTCCATCTCACCCAATTCCCCCTCCCCTTCCATCCATATTGATGATATGCAAGTGCATGGTAAAGCAATTAGAGAGGCTAAGAAATCACTAGCACAAAAATTTTCACATTCATATGGTTATCTTATCATTAAGGAGAAACCGGAAGACATTGCAGATCGATTGCAATCCAGCAACACATCAGATGGCATTTTTCCCTACAAAATTTTGACAACCCCAATTACTTAAACTCATGTATGCAATGTAGATTTTTTTTTTAATAATTGGGTTGAGTAGTGAGACTCATATTCTAGAGATTAGGGAGGTTGCTGGCATGGGATGGTATGAGTTTCCTTAAGACAAAAGTCTAGTTTGTTGGGATAGCCATTGAAGGTTGGTTGTTGTTTGATTTCATGGACTGGGTCTTGAATTTAATGGAACTATGAGGAGGTACACAAGACCATACTCTCCTAGATAAAATACAAGCAAGAGAGGATAGAACAATAAAAGGAAGAGGGCAACGTTGTTGAAGAACCATGCCAAAAGTGTGCAAGGGAGAGAGTGGGCTATTGAACTACAATAACAAACTAGTGAGAGAGGAGAATGGTGGTTGAGTTTTCATTGGTTGAAAAATTTGTTACAGGTTTCATTATTAGAGGATACACAAGGGAAAAATGATAAGCGGGCAACAAACTTCAATATTTGAATTTTTGCAGTAGTAGAGAATTGAGGTTTGGAGAGTGATAGAAAAATAAGAAGGAATTCAAGCAGTGATGGGAGAGAGGAGAAGGAATGAATATTGTAGAGGAAATAATTTGGGTTAGTAGGAAGTTAGAAAAAACACTTCCATATGGGGAAGAAATTCCCTCCCGAGTCCCCAGGAGCTGGAGGGTGGAGATGACGATTCTCAGAAAATCTCGAACGGCTAGGGTGGAGGAATTATTCCCAAGTATTGACCATGTTGGAAACCACCAATAGTAAGGGGGTCTCACCAATATGAATTCCAAATTAGACGTTAAACCATTTGAAGTAAGAGCCCCAACCGAAAAGTATTGTCGATTTCCATTATCATAAGATTTTCCTTGGTTGTAATAAATGACACAAGAGAAACACATGTACTTTCAAGATAAACAAGTAAGTTAGCCTTCTGATGTATTCAATTGTAAAGTGTATAATGGTTCTTTCAAAGAACAAAAATGAAAGTGAGTCTTTAAGAGAAAATTAATAGTACCATCTTAATAAAGACACACACATATATCTAAAATAATCATTAGTAATCTTGCAAAATAGTTCACAAAGAAATAATGATCATGAAAGCAAAAGACACATGATTCAAAGATGCATACTAAAGCCAACGAAATAGTTCATTTTCATTAGTATGTGTTAACATAAACATACACTACAAACAATGAAAGAATAGTCTCACAATCATTCATGACATATGAATGAAAAGTGTGTTGGCTCTAAGAGCTTCAAATTATTGAGTGAAAGTTCCAAGATACACCATTATAATGATACAACATTGGTTCCAATAGTGGAACGTTAAGCAACTACTTGATTCTAAAAAGCCTAATATTCTCTCTTATGCCTAGCTTGAGAATTCAAGGCTAAAATTCATTTGCTTGACCTATGAGGGTGTCTATATAACAAATGAGGTGACTCTCCATCTCTCTTGTGATTCTTAAGCTTCCCTCATGAATCTGAGCTTCCATGTGACTTTTTGAACTCCCATGAGAACTTTGAACTTCTACATGCCTTTTCACATTCTATGAGTCACCTTTGGACTTACACATAGTTTACATTTTCTCTATTTTTTAAAAATTACATAATTACATCCATAATCATGTGGCAAAATACAATGACACATATGACTCTTGAGTTGACACATGGAAAAGCAATGACTTGGAGATGATGACATGGACTTCATTATAGAGTGATTATGCCAAGATTCTCTTCTTGTTTCCATATTTGTATTTTCAGGATAATTCTTTCATGTACTTGATCATTATCCTCCAAGTGGTTGGATGATATGGAGTCTCTCATGTGATTTTCATCTTCAATCTCTTGTCATGATCTAGTATCCCTTCATATTCTTACTTGATGATCTGTTTGTCTCTCTAGATTTACAAGTGTCTTCTTACATGATATCCTTGGCATCCCTCTTGAGAATCATCTTTTCGTGTCAATATAACAATACTTGTAGATGAAATTCACTCATGACAAGATGAAATCAGTCTGGAAATATCCTAGTCTATCTCATTCTTCATGCAATTCACTGAATGAACCTAAGACAAAGTGCAAGACTAAGGAGGAGGCTTAGGGATTTTGTAGTTCATAGTTCCATGAGGTAGTGATGAAGGTTTACTCACTATGACTGTGAAATGCATAGTAGCTAAGGGACTGGAGGATAAAACTATGCCATTGAGGGAGATAGTAATGTAGTGAGGCATGCTTACTCACTGTGATTGTGCAATGTGTGGTTCTAGATAGACTGATGCAAAGGACTACGTGGTTTCACAAATCAAGGACTAAGAGAGGCCTGAATATTGACTAAAACTATGAATTTCATAGTGGAAGGCTAACTAGCACAGGAATTGCACAACTTCCAGGTGTAATAGGCAGAGGCTAAGAATTATGATTGCGCAGTGCACAATCCTTGGAGATAGTGATTGTGTAGTGTGCAATTATAGTAGGCAAGGGTAGCTAACTCAGACCTAATACTACATAGTTTTCAATTCAAGAAGTAAAAAAAGGTGGTTAATCAAGAAAGGTGCAAACATAGGAATACTTATGAAATTCACTGAGTGTGGGATCAGTAAAGCGAAAGATGGAACTAGAATATGACTTGAACATGATAGCACACTCATAAAAGATCAACCACACAACAATGAACCACTTAACACCCAAAAACAACTCGTATTCGTTGAAATGACAACAAAACGACTTTTACCTCCAAGTGCGACACTTAAGATACACTTTGTGACACTAGTGACGACAGTGCCAAAATAGTGCATAAAACCTTGGGAATGATTCTAATACATATCTCTATGATATATAGGACCCATTAGTACTACAAAAAAAATAAAACCTTCCTCTTAAAGATGCATTATAACTCCCTTTCATAAAAGTGACACTTCCCTTACCAAAAGATGACACTTGGATTTTTTCACAAATGGACATGGAAAATTAGAGAACAAGCATGGAATGTCTTTTATTACTAGAAATGAAAACTCACATGGTTAAAGGAGGTTCTAAAATTTTATTATAGTCCAAAATTCGGAGGGTGTTGCAGCAGTGACAACACTAGGAAAATTCCTCAAAGGCTTCTCGACGAATTTCATGTTATTTATTTGATTTGTTGTGGTTCTAGAGTCCCCTAACTTGGTGGAACTATTGTGACATTTTCTTGTCAATAATGTTTTCAAAAAATATTCCAAAAATTTTAATTTTCTGCACTTTGTACGATAATGTATAGCCTATGTTACATAAAGAAATATATATTAAATAATAAAATATAAATTAATGTTTTGTTTTCAATTTTTTGATAATAAAGTGTTGCATAATACATGTGTTTCTTTGCATGGTATAGATTCGCAGAAAAATATCTATGATAGAGGATTGAAAGAAGACCCCCCTACATGTCCAATATTTATTGCATGAGGAGGGGTCCTCTATTGATTATATTCATAAACCATTTTGGGATAAATGGAAGCTTCATATCAAAACTAGACCCCCACACCCCCCCACCCTCCCCCCCATAAAAACTACTTACCATGCTATCTCCCTCCCCCCCCCCCCACCCCCCCTCCTGCAAAACCACCACGGTTTGGGGTCATGTCAAAAGATTTTGGTGCCGAATGTAATTTATTACAAAAATTTCACAAAAAATGGTGGAGCTTGATGACACAAATGTTTCTTTTCATTTTTTCATTAGTTCATTTGTTATGTTGAGAGAAACAAACCAAGGCAACAAATTCGCAACAATCAAACTGCAGATTCACCATATCATCAATCACAGGGTAATTTTACTAATCACCCTCTTTTTCTTGTTCATAACTACTCCAACTATGAGTATGAGAAAGATTTTATCAAGTAAAACCCAATCCAAAACCCCATCTCCCTCTGCTTTAGTAAAAATTGATGAGATACATTGAATCAACCCAGATGCTAAAGTTGTGGAAACACAATGTGAATTTGACCTTTTATGAATTGAGATTCTTGGGAATTCCAAAGATTCCAAGATCATAGTGACGAATTTTCCCTTTGGGAATCTTTCTTGGCCCAATTTGTATTTCCACAAAGCCATTATTTTCCTGAATTCATCATATGGTGTTTAGACGGATATTTACCTAGTTGTTAACATAGCGAATTTTCGCTATACCAACAAGGGGAACTAACCCAATCACAAACCCTTATTAGGCCTGCTTTCATTTGGAATGGATAGTTCCAACGGGTTTTAAGGGACCCCGTAAGCTGTTAAATGCGTTGAATGATAGCTTCTGAGAAGAAGACTTCAATTAAATCAACAAAATAAAACCGCTAACCTCTATGTATTCAATCCTATCTATGCTTCTTCTAACTACTCTAGTCTATGTCCTAGCTATCCTAATCTATCCTACAGGAGCATGACAAAAGAGAGGTTAAACATCATATAAGAATTCCAAGTCTAAATGAATCAATTACTGCTTCACAAAAGAACAAGGTTGCATTAATTCTTAATTTCAATCCAATCATTCATACAGGAATACACATTCCTGTTTATAGAAGTAAAGCTTGCAACTGATGTCTAACATAGTTTCAAATCAGGGACTGCTTATGAATTAACTATGATGAAGAATTACATTCAAACAAAAAAGGCTAATTATAAGTTGTATCATTATCAATATGCACAAAAACAAAACACATTTGTATTTATGCCAGCAACAACACCCTGTCTCAAAACACATAAAAGCAAAGGATCTTAAATCTGAAACAAAAGGCTCCTCATTGAACCAAAAAGTCTCCTTTATTCATAATAAATCAAAGTTGTTTTTCTCCAAACAAAAATCCCTTCTCTCCTATCTGGAGGTAATATTTATGCCTCAGTTCCCACCAACTCGTCTTCCCCTATTCTTTTCAATATACCGATCAGAATACATAGAGGTAGAACCATTGGTGTCACTGCTGACACTTAGAAGGCGTTTCCTGTCACTAGAGCGCTTAATTTCCCTGGTGAAATGAATAGATGTTGATTAGAAGAGGATCATTGTGTGTCATCTCTTCATGATGAAACCTGGAGTAATTTTCACCTTCGGAATACACAAGCAACACTTGGAAAGATGACTGCCCACACCTGAAGCCAAATCTTTAAATAAAACATATCTACATAGGTGACTCTTCGTATTAGCTCATGCATATTTTATCTGGAGTCATACTTGAAGCTTATGCATCCATTCTTTGACCTCGCTTTCCTTCTCTCAGTCCTCGCCTACAAAGATAAACAATCATCAATCATACTTATACAAATATGATAAAATGCTAAAAAAAACAAAATCTAACTTACACTGAAAATCATTGCATAACACCGAACCGGATCCGAAATCTGGACTTGAAAGATTATATATGGGAACCTATACCCTATTTGGTCCACCATATAGGATTTTCATTAAAAATCGTGACCACATCCTTTTATCAAATACACAGGAATATACGTGAAAAACCCACAATCGGGCCATACAATCGGACTTCAAAAATGATATACTGGAGCCTATAATCATCGACGGCTCCTCCGTATGGTGTCACACCTTATGCATGAGCACTAGACTCCACCAATAGTCATTTGAGACGGGGCGGGCAGACCCGATAATATATATATTATGTTTAATAGGATCAGTGGGTCCGCCATATCCCATTGTATTTTATATATGTTCCCCGGGTTCCGCCAATTGCGATAAGCGATTGGGGGGCAGACCCAAAATACATATGTGTTAAGGTTAATAGCCCTGGAGGGTTTTCCATAGCGGATTGTGCTTTATATTCATGCCATGGACACCGCTGAGTGCGATATGCGACGGGGTCCGGACCTGAAATATATAAATTATGGTTTATAATGCCATCGCGTCCAGTGCCTCATGGTACGTGCTGCGCGCCAATGTTGCATGCGATAAGCGAAAAGGAGTGTTATGTGCATTTTGCGAAGTATTCCCATTATAAAGAGTTATGATGGGAATAAAGACGCGATGGAAGATTTTGTGGGTTAAGCACACAAACGATTATAATAAGGGTGGGGGTGATTATATGTGCGGGCATAAATGTATCATGAATGCTTATGAAGATTGAAAAGTCCCGATGAAGGGAATGAATGAAGGGCTAGGCTGGGTCATGAATGAACCATGCAGCAGAGGTTTATTCAAGGGGCTTAGCCATTAGGCATTGAAAATTTGACTCGGCAAAGAGTTAAAATCCCTGGGATAAAATAGATCATTCGGAAAGATGAAAGATCGAACTTCTATGGGACCCATTCAAAATTTGCTATCAGAGCATGTTTTAATAGGGTGGTGGTTGTGGCCACAACAAATGGCGAACCGTTGGGTGACCTAGTTATCTCTGTTTCCAAATAAACCTTGGATCACTAGAACATCAGGGTGTTAAGATAAACTCGAAATGAAAACTGTATACATGGACAGGCATGAGTTCCACTTCAACATTAATTGCTTCAAGTGGGAAAAAGACAAATAGCTTCTAGTTACTGATAGGGTTTTAACATGAATTCTCCAATGGTAGTGTTATGGGATTTATTGACCTTCCTTTACCTATTTCCCACTTTCAAAAATCCTTTTGGGGCCATCATTGGTCTATCAATACCTATTTAAGTGTGTCCCTCGGCTCTTTATTGCTCATCAAACTTGATGTAGATATGTTTACCTGTACTTTATATAAGAATTTCAGTGCTATATTTTCATACGATTGAATGGGGCGCAATCATGGATCTTGCCATATATTTAAACCACTTACGCAAGGTTTGGCTTGCTATGTCAACCGATACTTTGAGCCCAGCAATAGTCCCTACTCTAACCGGCTTCCTAAACAACCTGTCCCTCCAGTTTGGCATAAGGACTTGACATTTCATTTTCTTTTAAATAAGTCCTTCTAGTTTTAGGCACAAGGACTAGAGCACAATTGGATTTGCCACAGGGTATATGATAGTGAGCTTAGCCCATGAAAGGAGGTTTACTTGTAGATAATAGGTATTGGAAAATTTAGTGTGCTGGATGGGACTAATGGAGAATGATTGTAACCTTACAAGCAAGTATAGGCTAGCTCTGAGTGGGATTTATTTAAAAATGCAGCGTTCCTCCATGCTAGTCTAGCTGTAGCTACACATTTTTTGTTTTATAAAGGTGCCCCTACATGCTCCATGTATCCAAGTCATCAACAGATCTCACCTAGTTCCCAACAGATGCCAATGAGTGGCTTTGGTTTGAATTCCACAGCTGATTTTCAAGTTCTCATGGGTTGATTGAAAATTTGTTTGATTTTCAAGGTAACGATGGATTTAGAATCAGTACACTCATCAGCAGGTTAATGAAGGAAACAGAAGCTAAAGGTGGCACATGAGGGCAACCTGAAAAGGTAAAAATGAGCTTGGAGGGTCAAATTAGTTGGCTGAAAAGGACTGCAATTCAAAATAGCAGTTGCAGAAAAAAACAAAAAGGAAAAGGCAGAAATGCAACTAAACTAACAGCAAAAATAAAATGAATTCTAACCTATTCAGGAGGTAACCACCATGTGGTGGCTACTGGAAGTATCTCTTCATATGTTGGCCATTAACAGGGAGTTTTTTAGTTTCTCCTTGTAAAGTTTTCAACCTGTAAGTTCCTTGACAAATTTTTTCCACAACTTGGAATGGGCCCAGCCATAAGTGTTGGAATTTCATGTGTTCACCTTTTGGCTCATTCAACTTGTCCCATTTCAAGACTAACTCTCCTACATGGTAATCTTTATCACCTGCTAGTTGGTGATCAAACCATCTCTTCACAGTCATTTGGTGATTTCTGAATTTTTTTCTGGATTTATCTCTTAATTCCTCCAACCTTATCAGTTGGTTGATCCTTTCTTGAAGCAAGGCTGAAGGGGTTCCTCTTGAAGCTTTAGAGAGCTATAAAGAGGGAAGGGTAATGTTTGAAGGCAAGTTAGCTTCCTGTCCATAGACGGGGAAGTATGGGGAGTTTCCTAAGGCCACTTCTGGGGTGACCCTATCGGCCCAAAGGGCATTTGTTAGAGCGTTGTGCTAGTTCCTCTGGTTGTTAGCGACATATTTATGGATTATGCGTATGAGGTTCTTGTTTGAGGACTCTGCAACTCCATTTCCCTGGGGATAATAGTTCGATGCATACCTTATTTGAATTGATTTATAAATAGAAAATTCAGTCAATTTCATTGATGAAAAGTAAGAAGCATTATCAAATATGAGAGCGTTAGGAATTCCATACTTGTTGATAATGAATTTCTTAATAAATGATATTACCTCATCTTTGTTCACCTTCCAAACCGGGATGGCTTCATTCCATCTAGTGAAGTAATCGGTCGCTGTGAGTATATACTTATGCTACTGTGTAGAGTTTGGAGTGATCTCGCCTATGACATCCAGGCCCCATTACTGGAATGGGTGATAAATCATAACAAGCCTAAGGGGAATGGCTAGCTTTCTTTCTCGTCCTGCGGTAGTTTCACATACCTTGCATTTCCAAGCGTAGGCATGCAAGTCTCTGAACACTGTGGGCCAATAATATCCAACTCTTAATATTTTTTGAGCAGTGGTCTCTCTGCCATAATGACCACCTACTGGGCCATCATGCATTTCTTTCAAGACATGGTAGGCATCATCCTTTTCCAAACACCTTAACTAGATTATGTCATAGTTTTTACTGTATAATGTGTCATTGGCCAAGTGATACTGATTAGATTTCAATTTGAGCGCTCTCCTCTGTGATGCATCCATGTGTTCAGGACATGATCCCCATGTGAGATAGAAGCGTATGTCGTAATACCACGACTTAGGATCCAAAAGGGCTTCTGACGCTTCGTGTTCATATATCAGCGCTTCATTAATCCATAGGGGCTCCTCCCTGCATTCTACTTGTTCATTTTGCATGCTCTGCGCTTCTGGTTCTTCAGATGCCCCTTCTCTATCTGCCAAGGCTTCTGTTGCTAGCCTACACAATCCCTGGCCTCAAACTATCTTTACCGGCTTAATCTTGAGGTCGAATTCTTCAAGTGCAGTGATTCAATTCCCTCTCTGTTCACCTATGTCCTTAAAAACTATGAAGCCTTGTTTCTCCACGTCTGGGTAGTTCAGTTCTGCTCCTTGGAGATTAGAGCTCATATAAGAAATAGGGACTTCATTGCCATCATCATTTTTTTGAGTGAGAATTGCAGCATATGAAAGATCAGAAGAAAAATTGTACAAGAAGAATTCCTTGCCGAAATTAGGGTTAACCAATGCAGGAGCTTCTACAATGGCTTCCTTGATTCACTGAAACGATTTCTTAGCTTCATCGCTCCACTTATACACAACGTCCTTTTTCATCATTAGCTGCATAGGACGCACTATTTCTGTGAAACCTGAAACAAATTTCCTAATGAAATTAATTTTCCCGAAGAAAGATTGCATTGCCTTTTTATTTGCAGGGGGTTGTATTCTCATGATAGTCTCTACTCTTTCAGGATCAATAACAATCCCTTCTTTAGAGAGGATATGACCCAATAGTTTCCCTTCTGTGACTGCAAAGACGCTCTTCTTGGGATTCAACGATATTCCATACCTTCAGCATCTTTCGAAAATCCGTTTCAGGTGATAAATATGATCCCTTCTGTGATATGAATACACAGTGATGTCATCCATGTAAACCACTACTGATCTGTTAATCAACCCTCGGAAAGCTATGTCCATGGCTCTCTGGAATGTGGCGCCTACATTAATAAGTCCAAAAGGAATTTTGCGATATGTGTAAGTGCCCCATTTAGTGTTGAAGGTTGTCTTCAGCTGATCCCCATTAGATACCAACACTTAATTATATCTTGAAAACCCATCTAATAGGGACAACATTTCAGACCCAGAAATGCACTGAAGAATGTGTTCCATAGAAGGGATAGGGTAGTTATCCTTTTGCGATTCTTTGTTCAGGTTTCTGAAATTGATACACAGCTTGATGTCTCCATTTTTCTTTCTCACTAGTACAACATTGGCTACCCAGCAGGTGTGTCTAACCGGGAAAATGATTTTAGCATCCAACATTTTGTTCAATTATTTCTTCACCAACGGTTCCAAGCTTGGATGCATCTTGCGAAGCTTTTGTGGGTAGGGTTTAGCCTCCTTTTCCAAAGGAATTACATGGTGCATAACGCTGGTGTCAAAGGTTTTTAGGTCTCCATATGTCCATGCAAAGACATCCTTGTATTCTCTAAATAGCTTGACAAATGCAGCCTTTTCTTATGGAGAGCACCCCAAGCCCAAATTAACAGTTTTTGGGTCTTCTTCGGTTCCAACGTTGACCGATTCATACTTCATGGATTAGCTATGTGTTTTGCAATTCGTTGGCTTTTTGAACTTATCATACAAGTCATACAAGTGCTCCATCTTGACAACTGACTTGGGAATTGTATTGAACTGATCCTTTTCCTCACATTTCCTCTCATTCATAAGCCTGTCATGTTCCTTTTCATTGATGACTGCATTCTTGAATGTCTTCTTGTAGTGCAAGAACTCCAGGATTTTCTCATCATCTTCGAACACCTACCAGTTTGAGATGTTATCAGGCACGGATGGTCTAAAAATCAATTCAACATAACATTTATTCTTCTTTAATCTAAAATCAGGCAAAAGTTTTGCAACCATACCAACCATCAGATCAGCATCTTGGTTTTTCCCTCGAGGCATGTATGTGATATTAAAAGAATCAAAATTTTCAATTAAGTTCCATACCTCATGTTGGTATCTTACTAGGTGTGGCGAATTGCAGTGTATCCTCTTCCTTACCTAGTCCACAATTATCTGTGAGTCACCAAAAACATTAAGATTTTTCACCTTCATATCAATGGCTTTCTTCAGGCCCTGCAGCAAGCCTTCATATTCTGTCGTGTTGTTGGTGCACATGAACTCCAACTGGTTGGCCATCAGATGTTGGTTCCCTTGTGGATCAATGAGAATGCTCCCAGCACCTGCACCTTCAAGGCAGTTAGAGCCATCAAAATAGAGTGTCCAAAATATAGAGTCTATTATTACATCAATTGAATCGCTTCCTACGAAACTAGTTCTATCATCTACTATATTACAAGGTGGTTCATCAATTGGATTGTAGGGAAGAACTTCCAACTATGTGTTTATTACAGTTCCTTCACTTGTTTCTGCATGGAATTCTCCAAAACAGGTTTTTGTGGCACAAACATTGAAACTATAATTCCAAAGGATAGAGTTGGTAAACATTACAGGTTCATTGGGACCGTTTAGCTCCATCACTACATACTTCATGTATCTTTCACGATCAACTCTCAACATATCACCCTTCCCCTTCTGAGGCAACAAGAGATGGGACCAATCAATTTAGAAACATTCATTCAGTTTTGCTAACCAGTCCCTACTAAGCAGCACTCCATAAGCCTCGCGTATGTCGACTACACCTATATCAATGACTTGTGTGTATTTTGGTTTAGTAGTCATTTGAATCAATACATCTTTCAATTCCCCAATTATTTTCACATTTTTCCTATCTAATTGCATGATTCGAGTTCCAGTTTTCTCAAGTATCACATGAAAGCTTTTAGTAACAGCGTAAGGCATCACAGTGGACGAGGCACCTGAATCTACCAAGCAATTGTGTACGTCCATGTTGAAGATTTCAAATGTGATAAGGAAAGGGGGAGTCATGGATTTTGATTTCCTTCCTATCATGGCTGCACTAACATCTTGGGAGTTTCGATTCATTTTTGATAAGGTGGCTTCCATGGCTACTAGCTTTTGGGCTGTACTGGGAGTACTAACAGGTCTGGTGACCAACTTCTGGGTTTGGCTACTTAGAATGGTGGGAGGTTTGCAATTTCATTCATTCATAGATTTTAAGGGCAGATCTCAATGCTGCATTAGTTTTAGAAAATCAAAGTATGTGATATTAGCCCTATAATTCTTAAGATCATCCACAATATTGTAATGAATGTTATAAACATGATAGGGCAAAGTAAACATACTGGTCTTACCATTCCTAGGTAGGGGTTTACCATTTTGAGTCACCTTCGTTGTAGTTGGAGATGCATTATCTTCCTGTGGACAGTTCACAACTGGAGTACTCTTAGACTCAGCACTAGGCCTACCCTTCACTACAAGAACTTTGGGAGCGGATGGCTTCAAAGGGTGAACATATTTCTTTGCCTAGTCTATAGGCTTCATCACGCCCACAAGTGACCCTTTACTTCATGTATGAATTTCATTAGTGTGGATTTCTGCCATACTGTCTCCTTGGTCATCATCATTCTCATTTGTATAGAAATCCCACAGTACATTGATTTGAGATTCTTCTTCCAAGGGCTCTTCTACTTGGTATTCTTCCTCATCTTCTTGTTCTAGCTCTAGCTCCACTATAGGTTCTTCTTGGTTAAGGTGTGATCTGATAAGAGCCAGCTCTTCTGTATTTAAATTCCCTTCATTGGGTGGAGCAGGCAGTGCAAGTGGACCATGACTACCTTCTATCTTTTTGTAGTAGAACATTTTAAAAGGTTTTCTGTTGTTATATTCTCCTCCCTTCCCACTTGTACTTTCTCTAGAATTCCTTTTCATATCGATGATTGTGTTTGTCAACTTCTTAATGATCCGATGCAAACCTTCCACATCTGTAGTGTCCCTTTCTTTTCCCTCGGCCCCTTTGTTATCAATCCCATTATTCTTCTTGGATGACTGAGAGGCTTTCTTTGCTTTGGTTAGATGATGACATGCTATGAGACTGATCATATCATTCTCGACTTTTATCGCTTCATCGATAGCACCTTGTAAGGTTTGTGCATTACTCCTCTTGACCCACATCGTAATAAGTATAGGGAGAGCAGTGATGTAGAATTCCATCAACACCTCAGTAGGTCTATCGTTATCCGAGATTCTGACAAACAGGGTGTTGAACCGGATGTTAAAATCCTTGACCTTTTCTTTGGTTTCCATGTTCAAACGGGATAGTTCTAGAACTAAGGCCGTAGGGGTTTTTTCATCGCCATATTTGTCTAAAAAATCCTATTAAAAGGCATATCATGAGGTGATTGATCTTGTTCTCAAGCTAAAGTACCATGTGGAAGCTGCACCAATCAGGGTAAAAGGGAATAGGCAACATACTATATCTTCATCAGCTACCCCCAGCATGCGCACGACCAGGAACATAGAGTGAATATGGTTATCAGCAATGTCTCCCAGCTCAAGTTTGAGTTTAGGCAGCATTCTTTCTACATTCTTGGGTAAGGGACGCTGCTTCTCAGGTACCGCTACGACGTCTTGAGCGAGCTAGGGAGGAAGTGCTCCGGGAGGACGTGGGAGTTGGTTCCCACCCGGTTGAGGAATATTAGCCATATCGAGGATAGGGATGTTCTGGTTGAAGGTTTCTTCAAGGCTTTCTTTATTAAGACTTCCCAAATCAGGCCAGGGATTACCTTCAGAGAGTGGATCTTCAGGAATTTCTTCCCAGAGAGTTTCAATACTTTGCAAGGATTCAAACACAATATCTTCAAGAGACGGGGCTGCAAATGTCTCTTCATTTATCAAACAGATCCTTGGCTTTCTTTTAGTTGTCGGAGGTAAAGAGTGAAAGATGGGGAGTTGAGAGAGGGAATGAGCATAAGCCCAAGTAAGTATTATGACTGGTTGTTCCTGAGTGACAGGATACTCCCACAATGTCTCTTCTTCGAAATGAGGCTTTTCGGAATGGGAGGAAGGGTCTTTTCGACCTTCACGATCCATGTATTAATCTTTTCGAGTCCATGCACGAAATTTATATATGAAATCATAAAAAGCTATGGACGACGGTTCATCCCTCCTTCTAGCACCAATTTTTTGACATAGCGAATTTTCGTTATACCAACAAGGGGAACTAACCCAATCATAGACCCCTATTAGGCCTACTTTCATTTGGAATGGCTAGTTCCAACAGGTTTTAAGGGACCCCGTAAACTGTTAAATGTGTTGAAAGATTGCTTCTAGGAAGAATACTTCAATTAAATCAACAAAATAAAACATCTAACCTCTATGTATCGAATCCTATCTATACTTCTTCTAACTACTCTATTCTATGTCCTAACTATCCTAATCTATCCTGCAGGAGCATGACAAAAGAGAGGTTAAACATCATATATGAATTCCAAGTCTAAATGAATCAACTATTGGTTCACATAAGAATAAGGCTGCATCAATTCTTAATTGCAATCCAATCATTCATACAGAAATACACATTCCTGCTTATAGAAGTAAAGCTTGCAACTGATGTCTAACATACTTTCAAATCAGGGATTGCTTATGAATTAACTATGATGAAGAATTACATTCAAAAAACCAAGGCTAATTATAAGTTGTATCGTTATCAATATGCACAAAAACAAAACACATTTGTATTTATGCTAGCAACAACACCCTGTCTCAAAACACATAAAAGCAAAGGATCTTAAATCTAAAACAAAAGGCTCCTCATTGAACCAAATAATCTCCTTTATTCATAATAAATCAAAGCTATTTTTCTCCAAACAAAAAGCCCTTCTCTCCTATCTGGAGGTAATATTTATGCCTTAGGCCCCACCGCCTAGTCTTCCCCTGTTCTTTTCAATATACTGATCAAAATACATAGAGGTAGAACCATCGGTGTCACTGCTGACACGTAGAAGGCGTTTCCTGTCATTAGAGTGCTTCATTTCCCTGGCGAAATGAATAGATGTTAATTAGAAGAGGATGACTATGTGTCATATCTTCATGATGAAACCTAGAGAAATTTTCACCTTCGGAATACACAGGCAACACCTAGAAAGATGACTGCCAACGCCTGAAGCCAAATCTTTAAATAAAACATATCCGCATAGGTGACTCTTCATATTCGCTCATGCATCTTTTATCTGGAGTCATACTTGAACCTTATGCATCCATTCTTCGACCTTGCTTGCCTTCTCTTGGTCCTCGCCTGCAGAGATAACCAATCATCAGTCATACTTATACAAATATGATAAAATAATAAAAAAAAACAAAATCCGACTTACATTGATTGCATAACACGAAACCGGATCCAAAATCCAAACTTGAAAGATTATATATGGGAACCTATACCCTATCAGGTCCACCATATAGGATTTTCATTAAAAATTGCAACCACAACCTTTTATCGAATACACAGGAATATACGTGAAAAACCCACAGCCGAACCATACATCCGGACTTGAAAAATTATATACCAGAGCCTATAATCATTTGCAGCTCCTCCGTATGGTGTTGCACCTTATGCATGAGCGCTAGACTCCATCGATAGTGATTTGCAATGGGGCGGGTGGAATCGATAATATATATATTATTTTTAATAGGATCGCGGGTCCGCCATATCGCATTGTATTTTATATATGATCCCCAAGTTCTACCGATTGCGATAAGCGATTGGGAGGCGGACCCGAAATACATATGTGTTGAGGTTAATAGCCCCAATGGGTCCACCATATCGGACTGTGCTTTGTGTTCATTCGATGGACACCGCCGATTGGGATATGCGACAGGCTCCGGACCCGAAATATATAAATTATGGTTTATAATGTCGTCGGGTCCAGTGCCTCATGCTACATTCTGCATTCCAATGTTGCATGCGATAAGCGAAAAGGAGTGTTATGTGCATTTTGCTAAGTATTCCCATTATAAAGAGTTATGATGGGAATAAAGACGTGATGGAAGATTTTGTGGGTTAAGCACACAATGATTATAATAAGGGTGGGGGTGATTATATGTGCGGGCATAAATGTATAATGAATGCTTATGAAAATTGAAAAGTCCCGATGAAGGGAATGAATGAAGGGTTAGGCTGGGTCATGAATGAACCATGCAGTATAGGTTTATTCAAGGGGCTTAGCCATTAGGCATTGAAAATTTGACTCAAAAAAGAGTTAAAATCCCTGGGATAAAAAAGACCATTCAGAAAGATGAAAGATCGAACTTCTAGGGGACCCATTCAAAATTTGCTATCAGATCATGTTCTAATAGGGTGGTGGTTGTGGCCACAACACTAGTTAGAGAGATATTATTGCTGAAAAAAGGATTCCTTATTTGATATCACTTCTGAGTCAATTTTATAGGCCCTACAGGTTGTTGTTCTTGATTCACTCCATCCATATACTAGCGAAAATTTGTTGGAAACTTATCAGAAATTAATCCCTCTACAAAGAAGTCTCATATTTGAATTCATTTTACCAGAGGAAGCTAGCGTTCCCCAATACAGCCCTACTTACCCTACAGATATCATCCCAGAGATTTCCAAGAAAATCATATCAATTTTGTGTTATTTATTAGGATATTAAAATGATGAGGTTGTGGATGAAGTGGTATTTGGTTTTACATCAACTATATCTCTAGGAAAGAAGCCTTCTATGTACTTTAATTTCAACCATTTTCTGTCAGACACAGTTCATGAACAAATTATGAACTTTGAAATTGTTAGGTCATTTAAACACCAGTAAATTTTAGTGTACTTGTTCATGTTTCATCAATCTAGCAAGTTTTTTCGAGTAGAAATTCAAAAGAAGTATTTGCAAGGGAATCAATTGTCGGCCTTTCACTAGACATCTTTGGTTATAAAACATTTTGAAGAGTTTTCTTTCTCAAACTTTGTGGATCAATTTCTATCAGTGTGTTACAGTCTCTTGAATAGTAGTGAAGTCATAAGGATTTTACCATAGGTCAAATGCACTTAACAACTTATTGAACAATTGGTATTTGTATCAAAGATTCACTGAAATAATGTTGTATAGATGTGACCATCCTCCATATCATTTGCCAGTGTTTCTCCCAAGGAGAATTTTTGTACTTGAGTTTATTAGATAAACTTTGAACATAGATCAAATGCGTTGTATGCCAAGAACAAAAGAAGTTATTTTCAATCTCAGGAACATGTAGGTACTTTTGTTGTAAACACCAAGGTAGTTGATAAACAAGTTAAATTTTTGTTGCAAAAAATGGGGTTTGCAAAGGGAAATAGATGGCCTTATGATCTTGCTAACAGTGTTGGATATTGCCAACATTGTAAAGGGATCTCCCCGATGTGAAGTCCCAAGTAGACCTCACGTCGTTTGGTGTAGGAGTCCCATGTGGTCATACGGTCCATCCACCATTAGAAATGTTTCAAATATATGCCTTGGTTATTATTACACACAAGAGAATGCAACTCCTCTTTGGGGAAGCAACAAAGAGAGATTGGTGAGACACCTAATGTAATGTGTATGAGGGAGACTTCCATGGCTGATAGGGAAAATGAGCCATCGGTTAGAAAAGTAATAGAATTGTCCTAAATGAGGACCGAGGAAGGAAGAGAAATACTTGTTGATTACCTATAGATTAGTCCACATAATAATGAACAATAATTAAATCATAACAACATTTACTCAATAATAACCATATATAAGAAAAACATTTGTTCATTAACTTAGTATGTGATTAAAGTGACATATATCATAAACATAACCGGAAAAGACCTACTATATCTATGATACATGTATGAATAAGTGTCAGCTCATTGAGATTATGATTAAGAATGAAAGATACCAAGTACACAGTTACATGAATGAAACACTATATCGAGTAGTGGAACATAAAGCCACAACTTGCTTCTCCAAATAATGATCTATCTCCTATGCACTACAAGACAAGCCAAGGCAAGACTCCAAGAATCCAAGCCATTAGCTTGAGTTATGAGGAGATATTTATAACAAATAGCAATGGCCTTTAAGCTTCCTCATGACTCTTTGATTTCTATGACTATTCATATTCTATTCATGATTCATTACATTCCATATGTGATTATTCACTTTCCACAAGTTTCCCTTGGACTTCATTAAATACCATTTATTACATAAGACAAATTACATATGAGACGGTGGCCTAATTAGAAAAAACCAATAATGGGACAAATGCTCATCAAATTGATAAAACATTTGTTTCCTCATGGATTTCATTTGTAATGTAAGTGTGCCATGCTCTGAACTTCACTGAGATGTCTTTGACCCAAACTAGAAAGTCCCATTTGTAGTGCATCTTCACCTCTAGTGCCCCCATCAATATGGCCTTGGAGCCTTAATGTACATTATTCCATAGCCATAAAAGTTTCATATCGGCTTTAACATGTGTGATAGAGTATTGTAGAATAATGTCCTTGGTGACCACCAAGACTTCCTTTTTTGTTGCATGTTTGATTTTCTCGATGTATTGCCTAATCTCCTAGAAGATGAATTCTTTACCTCTCATTCCTTAAAGTGTTCATATTGCAAGAATCCCATGCATTTGTGTTAGAGACTCAAAACCATTATGAAGTCAATTATAGTAGAAATAATACTAATTCATTGTTCTCCAAGATGAATGTAGCTCTGATGGTGGAGTCTCAGTTGAGCTATAACCATTTTAGAGGTAATCCTCTCTTTCTTTTCCAAATGTTGTGGAGCATCTGGATACATGTAGTCCACTCCTGAATATGGTCAACCACTATGTTTTATACTTTTAGGAGTTTTACCACTTCATGTGCTTTCTTCTAGATTCCAACGAGAGGAGCCACCACCTGTTGTATAAGTATCATCTCATTGTATAACCATGCCATGGTGTCCTACATTGGCCCCAGTTCTTCCTACAGGGTTTCCTTCCATTTTGCGATGTTGAAACTCTATGATGACAACCATTGATTTTCCACTGCAGGATGTTTCGCCTATTGCTTTACCACAACAAGTTCTCTTCTCATCCTAGCATTCTCACATAGAAGATATTCAGAGTTATCCTGCGCTTTTGTGGAAAAATAAACATTTTCTACCATGATCTTCCTTACGATTCCTTTTGGTGTTGGAAATTATCACCTTCTTTGTAACAACTGAGACTGGATTCTGAGGATATTTTAGAAAGTATCAATGCCTCTAATGCATCATCCTCTTCTTAATCTTATCAAATGAGACATTGCATACATCCATGACTCTATTTTCCGGTGGAGGTGTGATCCCCATATCTCCAAATCGAAGATTACCACCTGTGAGAGGAGGTTCCTCTAGATAACCTAGCTCATCATCCATCAGTTGAATGGTATCTTCTTCATATATCTCTTAAGTCAACTTTTCTTCTTCCAATATTTGTGTTACTTCTTCCTCCTATGGCTTTCTTTGTTGTTACTCTTTAATCCTTCTCCTCTCGTCTTCTTCTTCTTATTTCTTTTGAAGAAACTCATCATGTTTCCGCTTATCCTCTTGTTCTTCTTCTTCTATTCTCTCTAGCTCTCCTTGAATAGATATTGTGTTCAGAGGATTATCTTTCCACTTTCTATTGCTCTCGCCTATCGAATCATATATGATCCTCTTGTTAGGAGCTAGTTTCCTTGCTTGAGGGGTTATCTCTTCTTCCTCCTACACCTATAAGTCTTGATTTGGTGGATCTTAGGGAGAACTAGTTTCCATCCTTGGATGTGCCTTCATGTTTACATTGTACTAATTCCTTACCTTCTCATCTTCGATTGTATATTTCAAAGAATAACCTGTATTGTGATCGATCCTTTCACATTGTTTCCTGCACACTCTCCTACAATCATATCCATGAAATTAATTAGTGGCGAAGTGCAAACATTCCAACTCTTGTATTTTTTTTTGTCACCTTGTGGCTCTAAACTCATATAATCTGATCCTCAATGTGAAGGTGGGCCAAGGGGATTTCTCCCTCCCATGAATAACTCTTAACAATCCCTTTTCCAATAGCTTTGGGACTTCCTACATGAGCACCTTATTGGTCACATATCGCGGCATGAGATGCAAGGATATATGACAACTAAAACATCTTATGTATGTCCACTCAAGCACTACAAAACAATATGTGATATCTTGTGGTGACTCCTTTACCTGATCAATTATGCAAGGAGGATCGATCTCAAATATCATATGAAATATAACTGCAAAGAAGTGCTCAACCAATTTATCATATGTGCCTCTAAAGTTTGATTCTGATAACATTATGTAATGAAAGTAAAATGGGAACTTGTTCTTAGGGGTCCAGTTCTAGTACATTCTTAGGAACGCATATTGTGCATAGATTCTTTCTAAAATAAATGCAAACATATATAATTTTGGTGTCTGGTTCACCCTCAAAGATGATTTTTCCTACCCCACGTGACACTAGAACTCAAATGAAAATATATCTGCACAATTGAAGACTCTTCCATGGTTTACCACAATATTGATCATATATATCTAGTTTTTTTCAAACAACTTAGCATTCTTGCTCCCATGCAACCAACAAAACATGGTTATTATATATTGATATACATCTCTAAGGATCTTAGTCAGATAAATTGCGGATTGACAATTATGAAACTTAGCAGGATCTCAACGCCAAGATTTGATAATGTCACTTGTGTCGGCGTTGTCCCATCTGGTGTAGTAGTCATTATTTTCATATTTTATGGGCCTAAGAATCTTGTATTACATATGCATGTCTTCTCCATAATAAGCGGCGACTTGACTGCCACTTTCACTACAAAGCACAAATTAAGATTCATCCATGTGTAATTATCCACTCAATCACTTCTACACAAGGGATGATGAGGAATCTGCATGTGATCCTGTGCATCCTTGACTTCTTGATATTCATGTACACTTCCAAGTCCTCCAAGTTCTCAACAAAAATTTTCAGTATGAATGTGTTGTATATATTTCTCCATGTGACCTTTGTAGCCTTATTAATAAAGCAATGTGTATCTACATATATTGCAATGCTTGTCTTGGTAACTTCAATAGATTCCTCAGTGCTTTCTTCTGAGACTTCTTTGGAGGCCACTTTATGGGGAGGCATGACTCTAATAGATGATGAGAGGGTGACAATACTTGTAGCACGAAAACCAGTTTATGGCAGTACACTCATAATGACAAGATTGACTTAAAGAAACCTAAATATGCATCAATACTTGTAAATCATGTACAAAGGGCCATCAAAGGTAATTGATCATGAAAATTATAAACAACAACACAAAATCACTTGCATGCATAAGGAAATAGGAATTCAATGAAGGAGGGTGCACTTTCAAAGCATGAAGGAAGATCAAGGGTGATTCAAGGCTTTACAATGTGCTCATGTGCTCAATCAAGTGAAGAAACCCATTTAGGTAACATTGGCACACTCTGAAGGGTCGAAGAGGTGATTTGTTGGTCCTTAGGCCTTCAAAGTGCACTCATGCACTCAAGGGGACAGAGAGGGCGCACTAGCACACTCTGAAGGGATGAAGGAACATGTTGACAAGCCTTCGAGCCTTCACAATGAACTCATGTGCTCAAAGAGAAGGAGGGTAAAATGGTGCATGCCGAATGGATGAATGAAAGTGCTTCAAGTATTTGTGGTGTGCTCATGAACTCGAGGGAGGGTGTACTTCTTCATTGTGAATAAGTACACTCAAGAAGATAACTTGGTTGTTTTGGGGGTAGTTTGCAAGGCTTATTTGGCTTTGAGTTCCATAAATGCGCTTTACTAGTTACAAGCTCATAAACAAGTTTAATAGAAATATTTCATGATAAGAATGAGGAGAAGAACAATATGCAAACTTATATATAAGTTGTCGCATTCACGGTGGAATATGAAGGGTTCAATAATGTGAAGAGTTTCTGCATGTGACAACAAATTGACACTTGGAATATGAATATTGAACAGAAACTCTAGCAATCGAACTAAAAAAAAATAATTGAGATCAAGAAAATCAAGAACGATAATGAAATCATCAAAGGCGATGATTAGATTCAACATGAAAAACTTATTTGTAACATTGGTTGATGAAGGGTTTCTTCATCCACAATTGTGCAATCAACTCATATGAGAATGATTATGCAAATGAATGATTAATTGGGTTGATTTAAAAGAGTTTACATGCAAAATTTCTTCATGCATTATCACCACTTATCAATGAGTGAAAGGATTAGTTAAGGGAAGTTAAGTGGCCTCCTATTTTCTAAGATTGTGCCCACATGCAACAT
Organism: Pinus tabuliformis; assembly: GCA_031772625.1. NCBI lineage: Eukaryota > Viridiplantae > Streptophyta > Pinopsida > Pinales > Pinaceae > Pinus > Pinus tabuliformis. Next base: position 1,364,596,036 of record CM062817.1, on the reverse strand, counting down.
GGCGCTCAGGCATGCACCTAGGAAGAGTGCATGTCTTCAGCATGAAGGAGTGTGCTCAGGTAGGGCTCACTTTCTCAACATGAAGGATTGAACTCAAGGAGGGTGCACTTCTTCAACCTGAAGGAGCGAGCTCAACTCAATCACATGCCTTCACCGACTTGGAGTTTGTTTTTGCCTTTAAAGGTGATTTTCATGATTTTGTTTGCTTTTTCTATGATTTTGAGTGTTTTCTAGTGTGTAAATGGTGAAAAGGAAAGTTTCTAAGTCAAGACAAGTCTTGAGTTCGCCTAACCATGGACTAGATAACTTAAGCGCTTCTAAGGGTTAGGTAATGATAGTTAGGAAACAATGACTTAGGAGAATATGATACTAGGAGAAAACACACAAATAATAAATCAAACATGAAGACACTAAGGGGATTGAAACGATAGTTCATGTAGGCTCCAAAATTCACTTAGGAAAAAAACTTTAAGGATCATTCTCGCAATGACAACAGTTGGCGACACACTAGGAGAACCCGCACTTCTCTGAAATGGTTTCATGTTGGCGTAAAGTCTCAATTCTCCAGGAAGTATTGATTCAATTAGTGAGCTACCCTAGCTCTCCATTCTTACCTGGTTAAATATATAGTGTTCCCCATTCCATTATTTGGCATAAAAAAACATAAAGCAAGCCATATCATTATCCTATCGATGTAAGTAAGGGTAATATGGTATGGTGAGCTAAAAAACAATCATATTGTGAGTTTTACATCTCTAACATTTCTCTGTTACCAGCAAGCTTGGATACTACCTTGGTGAAGTCACTTTAGGAACACAAACATTGCTTCATTTCTAGCAAGCCTAGAAAGAACACTAGCAAAGTCACTTGCTTCACCACCCTACATAGGAAGCCTTTCTCTTCTTTCACCCTTTATATTTTCCTTTGTTTATAGGACATTGGATGTGCACTTATTATTTTTCAATGGGTGGAAGATGGATCCTAAGTTATTGAGAGTAGAAGATGTTGCTTCAAAGACAAATTTTAGACCTTTGATGCTTTGATCGCTAAAAAATTTCCCCTTAAATTACTCTACTCATCTAGATAAGCAAGAACACACTATGCATAAAACATGATCAAGTTTAGAGAGATAATTATAAATAGATGCGGGTATCATGGTTTGCTTACAGCTTCCCAAATGAAGGATCGTATTTTCCATCGGAAAATCATTGACTCGAAAGATGTAAACCAAAACAAAGAAGAGGGTAACAAATAATCCAAAGGTTTCATGTTACTACAACTTTCCTTTCACAAAATTTAAGCCACATCATTTCGAAGCTCAAAACCATCTTTATTCAAGACTAGATAAAAGAAAAAGAATCAAAATAGGAAAAATGTAAACACAAAACATGCATGCAATGTATCTAACTAAGTGCAACCTATCCTACCCTAAACTAAATAGTAAACTGTTGGGTCATGTGAAGTGAAATTTCCAAATACAACCATAGAAGCTACTCCCAACCTTTAAGTCGAAGGATGTGATCGTGTAGAATCAAAACAAAAATCATTGTAGTGAAAAAAGCATACCATGCAAACATATGCACTAACACATAAAAACAAGAAGTTCAATCATAACGGTGTATCACACTTAATTTCTCTTTCAAACAATAGAATCCATAAAAAAAATAATCCTCAGGCCTATGGCCATACAAGACTCGGCGAAGCACATGTAAATAAAGGCCATGAGACATGGGTCTGGATTGAAAATATTCTTCTAATGAGTCCACAATAAGATCATGGAAATAACCTTTAGGGAAACTTTGAAAATTAAGACTGAGGAAAGACATATCCATGTCATAACCGACACTAACAGGCTGACCACAATCCATGTTGTCATGTGAGTGAAATCCTTTGATGGATGATGTAAAATATTCATTAAGATCCTTCTTTGTTTTCACATCACAGATTAAATATTTGCTTAAGATGGTATGTATAGGTGGAAGTTCAATAGTCAAATTAAACTTTCTTCCCTAAGGGTTAAAATTTTGTACGTGAAGAAAATGGGAATCCCTCGGGAGAGACCTAACATCCCATGTGATGACATTAACAAAAATGTTGTGCAAAAGAATCATGAACTGAAAAAAAATCACCTATACAATAATGGCAACAGGAAGCTGACATAACAATCAGCATAAGCTAAAGTGTCCGACTCACCTAACTTGACTTTGAATTATGAGGAAACACAGTTAGCTTCTTATCAAAACTAGAGTCATTATTCAGATCATGAGATTCAAAAATTTGAGGTCAATCAAATATACTTTTGAGATTACCACAAAAATCATCAATGATAATCATGTCATCTTCTTGATCAAAATGAGTTTTACCTAAAAGGAAATCTTCAATGATTGCATCAAACTCCAATTGGAATTCTTGAAAATCTAAATCTTCATGTAGAAACATAGATTCATCCATGTTACTTGAAAAAACATTCCTGTATAATTGAGAGAAATGGAAATCATCAGGGTCATGGTTTTCCAAGGGTTCAATTTGATTAACAAGTAAAAGATTGACTAGTGAGGTATCAAGATTCGAAGATGGTTGATTGATAAGATTAGAAGACTCACCACCATGGGAAATATGTGAAAGAAAAATTAATTCTTCATCAACACATTGATCTTATGTTTTAGTGATCGATTGAGGTTTAAAATACAGAACATCAAAAGGAGGGGGACATGGAACAAAAATAAGGTTTAGTTCTTCCTCGGGATTTTAAAATTATTTTTGATTGGGATGACACGATGAATTAGATTCAAAAGATTCTCTTGATATATGGGATAGTAATCGAAACTTTTCATCCAAGAAGTGCCAGTCCACATCCTTGTTCAGGAATTCATAACAAAGATGAAGGAAATAATCAGCAAAATGTTCAAGCAATTCATTAGGTTCCATTCTAAGGTCATCAATTTTATAAATAACATCTCGATACTCATATTTTTCAAAGACGCAATGAACATTGTTAACCAATTGCTTGAAGGATGAAATAGAAGCAATGGGTAAAGCACAACCATCCAATGTAAGGGTAAACAACCGCGCAAGAGTTTCTTCAAAATAAACTCCACTTCAAAAACAAAATTGAACGAATTCAATTACGTAATCAAGGTGTAGATTTTAACCATTTACAACAATTATCTATTAATGAATTCTTAAAACAAAAAAATATACAATGGATAGAACATAAAAAAATACACAGAGATTTTCCCCTAGATCGCAAAACTAGGACTGCCACATTGATTTTTCATTATATTATTTTCAATGTTACAATACATATATATACATGTCGAAGCATTCATAAATCCCAATCCATTAACCCTGGATTAGAACATAAACGTAGTTCCCTTGACCGGATCTACAAAATACCATGGGCAGAAAACCATCATGCACAAAACCATGTGCAAAACCCATGCACAAAACCATAGGTAGGTCTACCCACCTATTGTAGGGTCCAAAAAAATGGGGTGTTACCCCTGTCCCTGTCTAGGGGGGCTTACATTCCCCTATAAACCCCACGATAGAGGGGGCTGTCACCCCCCTATGACCCCCGTACTATGTCCAACACAATGAATATAACACACCCAACACAAGGATGGTTATTGTACCCTTTCCATCGAATTTAAAATGTGTCAATTTAGGTAAAATGTCCACGGGGATTGAAAGATCTAAAGCTTCAAAAAAACACCTTTGTATTATAATTAGGGATGAAGCCATTGAAGATTAGAGATTTAAATAGACTTCATAGGTTTATCTTGTCATCTAGTGCTACTTCTAGTGCCAAAAATGTTGACTGTGTTGGACTCCGCCAACATTGTAAGGGGATCTCCCTGATGTGAATTCCAAATTAGGCCTCACACCGTTTTGTGTAGGAGTTCCATCTGGTCATACGACCTGACCACCATTGGAAATGTTTCAAAGGTATGCTTTGGTTACAATTACACACAAGAGAATGCAACACCTCTTTGGGGCAACAAGAAAGTGAGCTTTGTGAGACACCCAATGTAAGGTCTATGAGGGAGACTTCCATGGCTAGTAGGGAAAACGAGCCACCGGTTAGAAAAGTAATAGTACTAACCTAAAGGGGGACTTGAGAAGGAAGAGAAAGACTTGTTGATTACCTGCAGATTAGTCCACATAATAAAAAACAATCATTAAAGCATAACATCATTTATTCATTAATAACCATAGCTAAGAAACAAATTAGTTCATTAACTTAATATGTGATTAAAGCGACATATATCATAAACATAACAAGAATAGTCCTACTATATCTATGATACATGTATGAAGAAGTGTCAGATCATTGATCCTCGGATTAAGAATGAAAGATCCCAAGTACATTGTTACATGAATGAAACACTATATCTAGTAGTGGAACATGAAGCCACAACTTTCTCCTCCAAAGAATGATCTATCTCCTATGCACTATAAGAGAAGTCAAGGCAAGACTCCAAGAATCCAATCCATTAGCTTGAGTTATGAGGAGCTACTTATAACTAATAATAATGACCTTTGAGCTTCCTCATGACTCTTTGACTTCTATGACTATTCATATTCTATTCATGACTCATTACATTCCATATGTGACTATTCAAATTCCACATATTCCCCTTGGACTTCATTACATACCATTTATTACATAAGACAAATTATATATGAGATAGTGGCCTAATAAGACAAAATTGATAATGGGACAAATTCTCATCAAATTGATAAATCATTTGCTTCCTCATCGAGTTCATTTGTAATGTAAGTGTGTCATTCTTTGAACTCTGTTGAGATGGCTTTGACCTAAACTGGAAAATCCCCTATGTAGCGCATCTTCACTTCCAGTGCCTCCATCAATATGGTCTTTTGACTGTACATTATTCCATATCCATGAAAGTTTCAAATGGGATTTAATAGGTGTGATGGTGTATTGTAGAATAATGTCATTGATAACCTCCAATCCTTCTTTTTCTGTTTCCCATTTGATTTTCCGATGTGTTTCCTGATCTCCTCGAAGATAACTTATTTGCCTCTAGTTGATTCAAGTAATCCTATTGCAGGCATCCCATGCTTTTGTGTTAGAGACTCAAAACCATTATGTAGTCGATTATAGGTAGCAATAGTAATAATCAAATATTATCCAAGATGTGTGTAGTTCTGATGGTGGAGTCTTAGTTGAACTCTATCCATTTCAGCAGAAATCCTATCTTTATTTTCCAAATGTTACGGAGCATGTGGATACTTGGCTACTCACTCCTCAAGATAGTAAAACACCCTATTTTCTACTTTCAGGAGTTTTACCACTGCCTGTGATTTCTTTTGGTTGCCAATAAGAGGATTCACCACCTACTGTATAAGTATAATATCATCGTATAACCATGCCATGGTGTTCTCCATTGGTTCTAATTATTCCTGCATGACTTCTTTCCATTCTGCCGTGTTGAAAATCTATGATGACAATCATTGATTCTCTACCACAAGATGTTCCACCTATTACTTTACCACAACAAATTATCTTCTTGGCCTAGCATTCTCACTCAGAAGATATTCAGAGTTATCTTGTGTTGTTGTGGCAAAAGAAACATTTGTTGCCATGACTGCCCTAGGATTACTTTTGGTGTTGGAAGTTATCACCTTATCTATAGAAACTTAGAGTGGATTCTGAGGATCTTTCAAAAACTATCTCTGCCTCTGCAGCACAATCCTCTTCTTAAGCTAAGTAAACATGAAACTGCATACATCCATGACTATGTTTGTTAGTGGAGGTGTAATCCCCATCCCTCCAAATGGAAGATGACCACCTATGAGAGGAGGTTCTTCTGGAGAACCTGGCTCATCCTCCATAGGTTGAATGGTATCTTCTTCCTCCAGCTCTTCTTCTTCTATCTCCCGGGTCAATTGTTCTTCTTCTAATCTTTATGTTGTTTCTTCCTCTCGGAACTACCTTTTTTGTTCCTCTTTTTTTTTTCCCCGTGGAAAAATCATAATTTTCATTGATTGATCAGAAAATTACATATTGTAGATGTAAAAATCATATGTAGAATAGTGGGTTGAGCCACTTACAGTTCAAAACTCTAAATGGAGTATTCGTGAAAAACCCGAAGAACAGGCTTCATAGGAATACAATAAACATGTGTGAAAACCCCAACAATCCTGCAGAAATAGGTGCCCAAAAAACCCAAAAGGGAAAATACAATATCCGGAAAAAACATGATAGGCATATATGCTCGCCAAGGTCAAAAATCCTAAAACATGCATATATCGGTCATAGTCTACCCAGAAAATTCGAAATGCCCGAAGCAGGCCCATACAGGGTAACAGAGTAAAGAACCCCATACCCACTACAAGCACAAAAACATTGGAGCATACCCAGGAGAGCGCCCATGGCAGAGACGGAAGATGCCGCACCAAGTGAACCACGAACAACTATTACCTAGTGTTGAACCACCACAGGCGAAAAGCGAAAAATCTTGTAAAAGATTCAGCAACAGGTGTGCACAAGGCCCGAAAACCCAGACAATAAATAAATGCATGAAATAGGGGAAAGAAGCTAGGTAGCCACCATTCCCCCTCCCCCTAAAACTCTCCTCCTGTAACAGGCGAACCGGAAAATCCTTGCAAAAAAACCACTGAGCATCCACAACAGCCATCAGAAGCCCTAAGACACCCAACCAAGTTGTAGTGGAATGAAACAAGAATAGTGTTGGCTAGGGTAACCTCCATTCCCATGTTCCCTCAATGCTCCAACTCCCCGTAAATGAAAAGCCAGCATGCCGCCAACGTGCACCATCTGCATCAGCGAAAGCCACCGGGTCCCGTCGATGAAGCAGAGGCACAAAAGCAGGGGCAGAGGCAGCTAGGGTTTAGCCTCCTTATCCCTGCTCATTTGGATTAACCTTGTTACCAGTAGTATGAAAATTTTTGTATACCAACAAGATGGTTCAACCAATGTTGCTTCCTTGTTGTTGCTCTTCTGTCCTTCTCCTCTCCTCTTCTTCTTCTTGTTTGTTTTGAAGCAACTTATCATGTTGCCTCTTCTCCTCTTCTTTTTATTCTATGCTCTCCTACTATACTTGAATACCTATTGATCATTTCTCCACTTTTTATTTCTCTCGCCTGTCAAATCATATCTGACCCTCTTCTTGGGAGCTACTTTCCTTCCTTCAAGGGTTATCTTTTCTTCCTCCTGCACCTACAAATCTTGAGCTAATGGATCTTGGGGTGAATAGGTTTCCATCCTCGGATGTGCCTTCATGTTTGGATTTTACAATTTCTTTACCTTCTCATATTCTACTGTAGATATCAAAAAATACCCGTACTATGACCGATCCTTTCACAATGTTGCCTACACACTCTCCTAGGACCATATCCATGAAATTATTTAGTGGTGAAGTGTAAGCATTCCAGTTCTTGTATTTTTTTTGTTGTCACATTTTGGCTATTTAAATCATATAATCCAATCCTCAATAGGAAGGTGGGCTAAGGGGCTTTCTTTCTACTTTGAAGAGAGCCTGACAATCCCTTGTCCAACTGATTTGTGACTTCCTCCATGACCACCTCATTGGGCACCTATCGCGACATGAGATGAGGGGATATATGACAACCAAAACATCTAATGTATGTCCCTGTAGGCACTACAAACCAATCTGCGATATCCCGTAGTGCCCGTAGTGACTCCTTTAGTTAATTAGTCATGCAAGGAGGATCGATCTCGAATATCATAAGAAAGATAATTCCAAAGAAGTGCTTATCCAATCTTTCATATGAACCTCTAAAGCTTGATTATGATAATACTTTGTAGTGAAAGTAAATTGGTAACTTGTTCTAAGGGGTCTAGTTCCATTACATTATTGGGAACGCATATTCTGTATAAATTATGTCTAAAATAAATGTAGACATGTAGAATTTGTGTGCTTGGTTAACCCTTAAATATGTTTTTTCCTACCCGATAAACACTGTAACTCAAATGAAAATATATCTACCCAATTGAATAATCTTCCATGAGTTACCACCATATTGAGCATATATATCTAGTTTTCTTCAAACACCTCTGCGTTCTTGCATCCATGAAACCAGCAACACATGGCTATCATATACTAATATACATCTCTGAGGATCTTAATTTCATAAACTGCAGATGAGTGATGGAGAAATTTATCAGGCTCTCCACACTAATATTTGATAATGTCACTTGTGTCAAGGTCAACCCATTTGGTGTAGAAATCATTATTTGCATATTTGGTGGGCCTACACATCTTTTAGTACGTTTGTATGTATTCTCCACAATAAGTGGTGAGTTAACTGCCACTTTCACTCTAAAGCACAAGATACGAGTCATCCATGTGTGTAATGATCCACTCAATCACTTCTACACAAGGGATGACAGGGAATTTGTATATGATCCTATGCATCTTGGACCTCTTGATGTTGATGTACACTTCCAAGTCCTTCAAGTTCTCAGCAAAATGTTTCTACATGAATGTGTTGTATATCTTGCTCCATGTGACCTTTGTATTCTTATCAATAAAGCACTATGTATCTACATATATTGGAATGGTTGGCTTGCTAACTTCAATAGGTTCCTCAGTGCTCATTCTGATACTTCTTTGGAGGCCACTTTACGAGGAGGCATGGCTCCAACACATGATAAAAGTGTGACAATACTTGTAGCAAGAACACTTGTTTGTAGCAACACACTCATTGTAAAAACTCTAGTTAAAAATCCATGTAAAAAAATATAAGACCATGGTCATGGGACATGTATTCCAAGCTGAATGGTGAGAGAAACATCCTAGTGGGTGCTCATTTGCTTTATTATGGCTAATGAAATTGGCAAAGGCAATGGTAAAGGATTTGGAAAGGAATGAGGCATTAATTGGAATTTTATTTATGAAAATAAAGGAAATTAGGAGAAAAGGGAGGTGAAAGGTCATAATTTGCATGTGAGGAGGAGAATGAAGGAAAATAATGGAAAATGAAGAAAATAGAGACCTTGTTGATAGAAAGGATTCTCAGGATCAGTTGGCAAGCTTAGTCAAATCAGTTTTGGAGATCCCCCATTATTCTCTCTCTCTCTCACTCTTGGACACAGAGTTTTCTTAGAACACTTTGGCATTGGATCAAGAAATGAAGAGAAGGCAAGAGGAAGGAAGGAAAAAGAAAGGAAGAGCAGGATCAAGCAGCGACAATAGTATTCCTTGCAGGTATCAATTTACATGTGTGTTTTTCTTGCTATATGTGGCATTCATGGTATTTCATGTGGGTCTTTTTCTAGTATGGCATGGGTTTTTATAGGAGTGACAATTTTTCAACGTAGCCTTACCATTTCTGGATAGCCATGGTGTGATGGGGTTCTCATGTTTTGGTTGAGATGGATTGTCAAATGTATTCGAAGATGAGTGAGGTGGATCTATGAATGATAGAACACATGGACTAGTAACCCCTTAATCGAACTATGGGTTGCAGTAAAGTTTTATTTTTTGTTGCCTCGGTGGGCCTAGGAATCCTCAACGAGTGAATGACGAGATACATGATAAAGCCTAGAGGTGGGTGCTCTCCATCAGTCCTAGTAATCCTCGGATGGGATATGTGATAAGCCTGGAGAGTGGTTCTTGGTTTAGGGCCTAGCGATCCAGTGTGGATTGCGGTAAATCACTAGAGACTAGGAGATAGGAAAGTTCCTCACGGTGTAGGTGGAGAAATTTGGTGGAATCCATGCTTGTTTTGGCCCAGTGATATAGTGGATATCATTGTAAATCCTATTATTACATGTCCATTGTGTTGGCCTAGTGATTCGGGATGGATTACAGTGAAGCCTAGTTTCTATTGATGAGGGTGAGGTGGTTTAGCCTCGAGATGCCTTGGTTGTTTCTTTTGGCTTGAGTCCCACATTCATGCTTGGAATATGGCATGGAGGAAAATGGTTGAAGAGACATTTGGCTCATCCATTCTATGATTGGGTGGAACATGGTAGTACCATCCTAAGTTTGGATATAGCATCATCAATATGAGGTTATTTCTCCTTGTATTTCTATGAGTATTATATTGGTTTATATGTGGATCATATGGTTGTGATTTCCTCGGTATTTTTGTCGCTATTATGTAGGTTATATATATGTTTTATGACAGTGGCTATATATGGATATCATCAACTTTTTACTTGTAAATGAATGACCAAAGTATCTATGACCTAATAGATGATAATGCAACTAATGATATAAGGAACAATTCTTTTTTTTGAATTCAGGGTTTTTTGATCCATAATAAGTTTGACAAAAAATGCTTCTTAGCGATTCTAAGATAAGTATGAGACCCCTATGCTTATATTTTTTATTTAAATATGTAGATTTCACTCATGCCAAGTGTTTGACAGAATATCAGTCCCAGTTGGGGATGGTCAGGTCTAGTCCTGGAGTTAGTTTTTTGTTTATTAGTCTTGTTATCATGTGTTTAATGGATTCCGGAAGCTACAGCAAGTTCTGGGTAGTGGAAAGAAATTGGGGCTTGAAAAGTGCCTTAATTATCATGGACTCTGGCATAGGTCTGCAGGAAATAGCCCCTGGATGTTGGCATGAAGGCTTGTGGGAGCATCGAGAGCTCTCTGGATGCTAACATGCCCATAGAATGGGAGCGTCCAAAGGTTAATAGTTTAAAAAATCAGTGGGACCCAGGGGCATGATACCTGAGTGGTTGGGATGTCTCCTGGGAGTGTTGTTGCTGATGTGGAAGGTATATTTGATGTGTTTCCATCGATTCCAATTCCTTAAGGTCACCTATGAGGTTGAATCATATCATAATATCCTCTTATCACATGTTTACCCCAGTTGGCTAGTTACTTGGGTAGATATGGGAGGAGGGTGTGACAGAGTGGTATCATAGCATGGTTCACCCCTCAGACTGGATGGGTGGTGTATTAGTCATGCATTCATGTCAATTTCATGTGTGTTCCTTATGCTTGTATTCCATGTTCTTGTTGCATTTGCATGGTGTTGAACATGCTTGTAGTCATGTCACAATGTGAAGGTTGATGGTGTTGTTGTGGGATGTGTCGCCATGAGTGTATGGTTGTATATGCGTTTTTTATGCATGTTAGTGTCTATATGTTGTTATGCATGCATTGTCATGGTTATGGTTATGCATGTATGGTAGGTCAGACATGCATTGTAAGGTCATGGCATACAATTAGGTCATCATGATGCTATTGGTATGTATGATGCTAATGTGTTGGCTGAGATAGAGCAGGAGATGCAGATCATTAGAGTGAAGTTGCAACAATGGACTTTGGGGTAAGAGCAGATCATCACACATGTTTGTATGGTGTGCATGCAGGTATGTTGGTTAATGTTTGTTATGAGCATTAGGGTTACTGATATGTTTTTCATTCTATTATTATTATGGTTATATATATGATAAATGCTAGTTGATTAGAGTAGTCATATGCACATGTGTTAGATAGTCATGAGTGGTAGTAACCTATGGTTGTATGCATTTCTCTTGCTGTTAACTTCTTGTTGTTATATGATAGTTAGCTTGATGATTAGGTTATATGTCGTTGATGAGCGTGATATATAACTTCTTGTTGTTATATGATAGTAACTTGATGATTAGGGTTATTACATTAAGATCTTGATGTTATATGTATCATGCTAAATTGGATTGGCCTATGAAGATGGTTAGGTTTATGACATTCAGGTATGAATCGACTTATTTGTGACATCGTCTTGTATTAATCTAGATTGAACATACATATGTGATTTCTATGCATAAATGAAATATGTTTATGAGTTTATAATGTGAACATATTAGCTAGTGACTATTATGGATATCATGACCTTATTTATGTTTGAGTTGATATGTTGTGAAGTTATATCATGCTAATCTAGCTTGATTGTGTAGACAAAATAGCCTCCCCTGTGATATATTATGGTATGAGTTTCTTATGTCATTTACTTAGTGTTTGAATGTTTGATTATGTCATTTATTTGGTGTTTGAGTTTTTGGTGCCTATTATGTCATCTAATTGTTGCTGAATGTTTGATTAATCTCATGATATGAGTATGTGTTCAAATGATCTTGTTTTAAGATGATTGTAATAACACATATGTGTTGAGGCAACTGATATGTACTTGAGTGTAAGTTGTTGATAGTTGTAGTATTATGTCTAATGACTATGAGTTGACTCTGAATTATGACATGATTGTTAGTCTTGGTAAAGGTTGATTTTGAATTGATAGATATGATTGTCTTGATATTTGGAACATGGTTTGGACATGTGTAAACAGTGTAGGAAACATGCTTGGCATTAACATGACAAGGAAAAGGTCAAAGAAAGGAATTGGGCAAGAATTATTTTCGCTATGTTTGGAAGCCCTAATTCGAAACGAATGAGTGCTTTGCATACATGAAGTCTTCTTAACCTTAATATTGTTTGATATTATGTGGATATGTGCTAGATTCATGAACTTGTATTTGACAGGTATATTAGCTAGTCTCTAGTTATAGGTGGATACTGGATATGTCAAGGAAATTGGAGTCCCTTGAGAGATGTCATGGATGTTTTCAGTTGCAAGAAATATGCTTGGCACAACAAGATAAGATAACTAGTGTATTGTTATGTTTATTCAAACACTGAAATTTATGTGTTGTGTTATCACTTGGAACTAAAAATTGATACATGTAATTTTCTATCCTAGCCCGATGACAAAGGTCTGTGCTAGTTTAATTTCAAATTTTCTTTTTTAATTTTCTTCCCATAGGATTTGGAGTTTTTAAAAGAGTTTTTAACTCAAGTTGTTCTCAACTCCTATTGGTTCCCCTCTACCCATCATTGTTCTATAGCCACCTCTTGTCTTATGTGAGTCACCGTGCCTTTTCATGATTTCGCAGCGCTATTCCAATTCGCCAATTTCGTAGCGCAATCATAATTAGGCAGTTTCGCAGCGCATCATTAAAATTCAAAACTAACAGCGCTGCGAAATCATGGATTCGTACATTCCGCAGTGAATCTTTCCCGAAATGTCAAGTCCGTTAGGTGAGTCATCAGCCATGTCTTCTCATGTCAGCTCATATACCTTTCTTATCACATTTTAACGCTCATTGCCACTATCACCACCACTAGATCTGTTGATATGCACAAGTTATTATTCCCAAGAAATTTTACCGTGCATAAACCATAATGATGGCCGTAAGTCCTGCATGAATGACAAAATCTGCAAGATTATATCTTGAAAGGTTTTAAACGGAAGAGTTTAAAATTAAAGCGAGGCTGAATTCAAATAGAAGCCGAATCACAATTCCAACCGGAGCTGGTAGTCATTGTTTTTGAAGATCTGAAAGAATCAATGGAGAAAAAAGAGCACAGATCCGGTAAACCTCTAAGGACTGAACCTGAAGGCCTGGATATAACGCTGAGAAATGAAGAGGTGAAGAAAGCATTTAAAAATGCCGGGTGCTGGAAGTTTTGCAAAAAGTGACAAGGAGGGCACGCACAGGTAACTAAGGAATTTGCACTTAACTTCACTGGTTTGAATTCAAAGGTAGCCATGTTAGAAGTGCAGGTTTCTCCAGAAGTGATATGACAGAGATCCCAAGAGGACAAGAGGAATGGTTCAAAAATTTTAAATTTGACATGAATCCTTGCAAGGAGTTTTTGAAGGATGATTATGTAAATGAAGATTTAAGTAAGGCAGTGCCCAGGAATTATGTCAAAGAACATTATGCTCTCTTACTCACCTGCATACAGAAATATTTGACTTGTGAAGGAAGGTATAATAAGGTTTATTCTTACCATTTCAAACTACTTTTGCATTTCACCGGGAAAGTCTCCATAGACTTACCTTTTTATCTGTTCCGTAGTTTGAGTAAGATGTGTGATAAGGTACAGCTGAGGAAAGAGGACTGTGAAACCTCTTTGTTTCATCATGGTTTGATTAAACTACTGGTTTTAGATGGGCTCCAAAAGATAGACAGGGATTGGAATTCATTCATTTTTATGGCTGGCTTCAAAAGCCAGACTGGCCTCACTCCCCAACCTGCCAGGGATTTTACAATAGCTGAGCTCCAAACAGAAGCAAGAGCTAAAAGAGTTCCAAAGTCACAAGTAAGATCACAAGTAAGAAAACAAGTGAAGCCACTTATCATCCAAGATCAACCTCAGCAATCAACTAAGGAAAAGGCTCAGGGTAAAAAGACTGTACCTGAAACAAGCACATCTGAAGCAGTCTCAAGGGTAAGAACAAGAAGTCAAATAAATAAGGAAAAAGGTAAAGCTATAGCAGTTGAAGAAAGTCCAGTGTCCAAGGCAAATTTAAATGATTTATTGCAGGCTATTGAATTTGAGCAGTCTCTACCAGTTCAAATCGAATTGATGCAGTCAGAACAAGAAAGCACCAAGAAATCCAAGGCCTCAAAAAGGCTTAGATTTGATGTGCCAGCTGAAGAGTTCGTTTTCAAACCTAGAAGACCTATGACAAGGAGATTCCAGCAAGTACAGGAAGCACTGCCAAGAACAGAGGAAACAGGGGAAGAGACACAAAAAGACACGGGCAAAACAGTCATTGCATCTCAAGAAGATAATATAGCAGCCATACAGAGACAATTGGAATCAGCTAAATATGAAATTGCCAAATTAAAGAAAGCCGCTAGAAAACATGCAGCTATCCATGCAAAGTATTATAAAACTTTATGGGAAGGAAATGCTGCTGTAGAAGCTCAGCTGAATTCAGTGGTTGATGGCCATTCACAATTTCACACATGGACAGTACCAGCAATCAAAGAAGCCAAATACATAAGAAGGATCAATATGCAATTGAGAGCTGGGAATAAGGCTATGAGGAAACAAATTGAAGATCTGAAGGCACAGTTAAATCAGCTATCTGCTAAATAAGTTTTCATTTCAAGTAAGATTTTGTTTTAAAGTTTTGACAAATTTGCTTGATTTTATCTTTCTGAGGAAATATAAATTCCTATTCAACATGTGGAAAGTCTAAAGGAGTTTTTGGCAATCAAATACTCGGCTAATAAAGTTCTCGGGTTAAAAGCAAGCTTTTTTTAAATAATTCAGCAGTTTCGTAGCGCGCTACGAAACTGCTGTAGGTGATGATTTTTACGCAATTCAAGCAGTTTGAATTATAAGCGGGAATTTTGAAAGGAAAACGTCTAAAGGGCATGCAAGACATCATCTGAAGCTGTCAACAGTCAATTAGGTCAAGACAGGTGGATGCTTAAAAAGGTTTAATATTCAAATTCAATTTTTTTCGTAATGTGAACACCTTTACCACAGTTCAGGGTATATCAAACAGTTTGCCTGCAAGAAACTTTTGCTTGCACACATGTTCATGGGAAAAGCTTACAACGCATCAAGGAAGTGGCAGTCTTCTACATTTTGGGTAATTAAAGGCTAAAGGTCATGCTTCTGTGCATTCGAATATTTTGGGGAAAACTGAAGCCGAGAAGCAAGGGTAATCTCCTAATATTTCTGAGCAGTTAAAAAGATTCAGCATCCAAGGTCAACATGGAGCATTAATATTAAACACCCATCTCAGCTAAACTAAAAGAGGGCCAGATGTCAAAGAACGAGGAGAAGCCATCATGCATGTAATATGGAGTTAGAGTCATAGTTGATTTAGATCTCTAAAAAAAACTCCAGTCAGCACTTTGTTGTATTTATTAGTTAGTTAAATGGTTGATAGGTGTCATTAGAAGTAGTTTTCGAATTCCCCTCATGCTGGAGGAGGAATCTCGATCAGTTAGAATAAAAACTCTATATATAGCTGAAACAACAATGTAATCAAGGTTGGAAAACTTTATAACAGAGCATAGTATTTGGCTTATGTAAAGACTCACTTTCAGTAATATAATTTTGATTTTACTTCTCAGGATTCATGAAGGATTTCTTATATTCAGAATGTGTGATGTTGTCCTTTTCTTAGTTTTGTTTACAGTGGTATGGATGTATAATCACTCAGAATTCACTGAATGTGCTCTGATTTCCTGTATGCATCTATAAACTGTGTGGTTCCATATGAGTGTATGTTCTGAATATTCAAATGCTGAATGCCCTGACTTCCATGTAAGGTCAAGATCTTTGTTATATTGAGGTGTTGTTGACTCCATAGGCCCAATGGATACTTGTTTAATGTATTTCTAGCATTCATATTTGTCACAGTTGTTCTACAAGAGTTAGCCATCTTATTTTTAATCAAAATCATTATTACACCCAGAGAGAGCCCTCTCAGGTTGAGGAGGCTAAGCCTCAGCCTAAAGTAGGTTTGAAATAGTTACTTAGAATCAACCTGACCAACAGCCTATCAGGGTCTGATTTTGAGATAACATGTTGATGGCAGTATGATGCAATTGATTGCATGGGAAAGAAATTGCCATGGAATATTGAAGAAGGCTCAAGTTGAGCTTTCCCTTGGAAGCACTGGGAACCATGGGGATTGAGTCATGTATGTTGTTCATCTTGTTCTTTTGGTATTTTAGTGATTTTTTGTGCTTGATTGTGGTTTTGTTTGTGTCTTGTGGATGACCATGCCACTTTGGTTGTGGTATCGTATTGTTGTTGGTTTTCCATGGTTTTATTCTTGTTTTTTTCTTTTCTTCCATTTTATGTTTGGGGTCTAGGGAATTGGTTAGGAAAGAGGACATTCAATGGAGCCCAGGGAGAGCTGAATGAAACCCAATATGTGATGAAAGACCTAGATGAAGCTCGGTGCATGTATAAGGGTAGTTGAAGGCAAGAGTATGACAACAAGTTGGATTGGTTGAGTCCATTGGTGTAAATGGGCATTGTAAGGAGAATCATGGGAAAGGTAATCAAGAAAGGTAAAGTAAATGAACTTGAGGTGTCAGATGCCTTGGGTATGTTGGGAATCATTGTTCTCAATGTTGTGTATGTTGTAAACAGATAAAGGGATTTCTCTTAACCTTTACCTTATGATATCTGGTAATTATGTTATGACCATGATTATGTTGATGTCTATATATGTATACATGTATGTATGTATGTATGCCATGTCTGATAGTGTCATCATGGATCATGATTATTTTTATGCTAATGTATATATGTATATATGTATGTATGTATGTCATTGTCTAACAGGATCATGATTGTTTAATTCAATATTTATATGCATATATACGTATGTATGTATGTTGTTGTCTGACAGGATTGTTAGGAATCATTCTTGTGGAGAAATGATTGCTTATGCAGGTGAATGGCATGATGAGGTTCCTGGTCTTATCGAGAATCAAGTGGGGAAAGTAGTCATCAGAAATATATGAGGTTACTATCAGCTGGATATGGATTGATATTGCATGCTTGTATTATGCCTATGTTTATGTCATGATGGGTAAATATGAGGGATACATCAGTAAAACGAAAGCAGTGTGGTCTGCACCATGCTAGGACAAGCATGGATAAGACACTGGAAGCAAGGTTTCTTGGTAGATACAGTGTGGTTTTGGATGTGTTGTACTATTGTTGTGCATATGTTGTATATTTTGTACATGTTACATCCGCGATGTTGTGCACATGCGGTATCATGTATATATAGTGTGTGTACATGTTGTTTATGCAATGTTATGTACAGGGTGGTACATATAGTGTTGTCTGAATGTTGCATAAGCAGTGCTGGGTATAGATGGTGCTATGTGTGTATGGCATTGTGTGCATGTCATACATATGGTTGTATGTACATATGGGCTTGTTTTCATGATTGTACAACTGGCGTTGCGAGCATGTGGTGACATGTACATGTTGCACATATGTTATTGTGTGCAATTGTTGTTGTGTACATGTCATGCATATGGTGTTGTGTACATGTGGTGTCATGTACATGTGCATATGGTGTTGTGTACGTATGACATTGTGTACACATTATACAAGTGGTATGATGTACATGTGGCATTTTGTACACATTGTGCAAGTGGTGCTATGTACATGTGATGATGTGTACCCATTGTGCAGGTGGTACTGGTGTATATATGGTATTATGTGCATGTCATACATGTTGTGTTGTGTACATGCGGTACAATGTATGTGTATCGTGTAGTTGTGGTATCATGACATGTGTATTCATTTTTTTGTACTCTGTGTACGTATATGTATTGTGTGGTACACTGGATGCAGTAGGCATATTTGTTTTGTTGTGATGTACACTGGGTGTTGGTGTATGTGTTGTATGTCAGGTGTAGGTGCATGTATTTCACGGTGTTGTATGTGTGTGATCACACTATGTGTATGTGCACATGGTCGCGGAGAAGGAACTGGGTGTTTGTCAATAATGGCAACTGATCTAGTGTGCGTACAGAATAAAGACAAAGGTAGAATATAAGGATTGGTTAAAGCATAAGTATCAATATTTTATTTCATTTTTATTATGCATGTGATTTAGGATTATGGTCTATGATGATTACATGTGATATATGATTTTGGTTTATGATGATTGCATGCGATTCATGATTTCAATGGTTGTGTTCTGAGCTAACCTGGTGTCATATCTTTATACATAATGATTTGATCAAAGATGCTAGTTTGTCTTGTGGTGACAGAAAGTAAACAGTATTGCAAGTGTACCTTTTTGACAAACTACCAATGAGTTATGATTTGAAGTTATTTAAATTCATTTTAAATCTAATGGAAGTTAGGCGCTTGGTACAGGAAGCACAGAAATTCCCGGTTGTGTGGTTGAAATCGACTGCAAGAATTAGAAGCAACAATGAAAGGAATTTGAACAAGCAACAGTATGCTAGTAAAGAACTTCAGGAGCAAGACCATTGTGGGACATTGGTACCCAATAGTGTCCATTGATTTCCATGAGCTTTCTATAATCGGTATGATGGTTTAAGGCAGGTATATCCCTCGGTTGTTTCACTCTCCAATGAGAGGAAGCCTTTCCAAGGGATGGATCACCCAGGATGGGGGTGCTAGTAGAACTTGGAAGGAGTGTGACTACACGAAAGGGGGTGAGTGGATTGCTCGAGGGACTATGTAGCAGAGAAGGGAAGGTTGGGGACGGATTTTTTTTTGTCATTAGCATTGCTAGATGGAATCAGATGCACATTAGGGGTGTGCCCTAGAATAATGAGTCGTTAATTGTTCACTGAGAGGACAAGTGGAGTTGGACATTAGATGTAGATTTGAATTTGACGTTGGAATATGTACTTCCTAGGAAGGAGGTGAATCCTGGTATTACTTTGAGGGTGGAGGTGTGATCCTATAGATTCCCCTATTGTGGATGCAGGCATCGTATCCTTTTGTTTTTTGGTTGAGAAATGTCCATATGTGTATATGTGTATATCATTATAAATACTGTATGGAGCTAGATTTATAAAACTCCATAGATAGTATGGTTATTTGCTAGTTTAAGAAAATGTGCATGAGTATATGTGGTTATTATAAATATCGAAATGAGCTATGTTATAAAGCTCTAATAAACTGTATGATTGTAATGTTTCAGCAGTGGTCATTATAAATATTCCAATAAGCTATGTTATAAATCTCCATGGGCAGTATATTTTGTTTTCAGCTGTCTTATTGGTTATAGGTGTCATTGAACACCGAGGACGGTGTACCCCCAAGGGGGAGGTTTTTGTAACAACCCTAGTTAAAAATCCATGTAAAACAATATAAGACCATGGTCATGGGACATGTATTCCACATTGAATGGTGGGCAAAACATCCTAGTGGGTGTTCATTCGGTTTATTATGGCTAAGGAAATTGTCAAAGGCAATGGAAAAGGCTTTGGAAAGGCACGAGGCATTAATTGACATTTTATTTATGAAAATAAAGGAAATTAGTAGAAAAGGGAGGTGAAAGGTCGTAGGTTACATGTGAGGAGGAAAATGAAGGAAAATAATGGAAAATGAAGAAAATAAAGGCCTCATTGATAAAAATTATTCTGAGGATCAGTTGGCAAGCTTGGTCAGTTCATTTTTGGAGCTCTCTCATTATTCTCTCTCTCTCTCTCTCTCACTCTTGGACAACTAGAGTTTTCTTGGAACGCTTTGGCATTGGATCAAGAAATGAAAAGAAGGAAAGAGGAAGGAAGCATCAAGCAAGGAAGAGCAGGATCAAGCAACTACAACATTATTCCTTGCAAGTATTGATTAGAATGTGTGTTTTCCTTGCTAGATTTTTCATGCATGATACAGCATGTGGGTCTTCTTCTATTATGGCATGGGTTTTTCTAGGTGTGACAATTTTTTTAGCCTATACTTGCCATTTCTGGATAGCCATGGTGTGATGGGGTTCTCATGTTTTGGTTGAGCTCTATTTCCATATGTATTCGAAGTTGAGTGAGGTGGATCTCTGAATGATAGAACACATACCTAGTAACCCCTAAACTGGATTGTGGGTTGCGGTAAAGCTAGATTTTGTGTTGCTTCAGTGGGTCTAGGAATCCTCGATTGGTGAACGACGGGATATACGGTAAATCCTAGAGGTGGGTGCTCTCCATCATGCATAGTAATCCCGGGATGGGATATGTGATAAATCCAGGAGAGAGGGTCTCAATTTAGAGCCTAGTGATCCAGTGTGGATTGTAGTAAAGCCTAGGAGACTAGGAGATAGGAAAATTCCTCACAGTATAGGTGGAGAAATCCAGTGGCATTCATGCTTGTTTTGGCCTAGTGATCTAGTGGAGATCATGGTAAACTTTGTTATTACATGTTCATTGTGTTGGCCTAGTGAACTGGTATGGATTATGATAAAGCCTAATTTTTATTGATGAGGGTGAGGTGGTTTAGTCTCAAAAGGCCCTAGTTGATTCTTTTGGTTTGATTCCCACATTCAAGCTTGGAATATGGCATGGGGGGTGAATGGATGAAGAGAGATTTGGCTCAGCCATTCTATCATCGGGTGGAACATGGTAGTCCCATCCCGAGTTTGGAGGTTGCATCATCAATATGAGGTTATTTCTCCTTGTATTTCTATGAGTATTATACTGGTTTGTATGTCGATCACATGGCTATGATTTCCTTGGTATTTTTGTTTCTATTATGTTCGTTATGTACATGTTTTATGACAGTGGCTATATCTAACTCACATCATGTTTTTACTTGTAAATGAATGCACAATGTATCTATGACCTAATAGATGATAATGCAGCTAATGATATAAGGGAAAAATGTTTCTTAGTGATTCTCAGATAAGTATGAGACCCCTATGCTTAGATATGTTATTTAAACATGTAGATTTCATTCATGCCAAGTGTTTGACAAAATGTCAGCGCTGGTTGGGGATTTTCAGGCCTAGTCCTGGAGCTAGTTTTTCATTTATTAGTCTTGGTATCATGTGTTTAATGGATTTTAGAAGTTACAACAAGTTCTAGGCTGAGGACAAAATTTCGGGCTTGAAAAGTGCCTTAATTCTCGTGGACTCTACCACAGGTCTATTGGAAATAGTCTCTGGACGTTGGCATAAAGGCTTGTGGGAGCATCTAGAGCTCTTTAGACGGTTGCATGCCCATAGAATGGGAGCGTCCAAAGGTTAATAGCTTAAAAAATAAGTGGGACCCAAGGGCATGATACCAAAGTGGTTGGGATGACTCTTGGTACTGTTTTTGCTGATGTGGAAGGTATGTTTGATGTGTTTCTGTTGATTCCACTTCCTTAAGGTCACCTAGAAGGTTGAATCATTTCATAGTAGCCTCTCATCACATGTTTACCCCAGTTGGTCGAACACTTGGGTAGATATGGGAAGAGGGTTTTATAGAGTGGAATTAGAGCATGGTTCACCCCTCAGACTAGATGGTTGGTGTGTTGGTCATGCATTCATGTCAATTTCATATGTGTTCCTTATGCTTGTAGTCCATGTGCTTGTTGCATTTGCAAGGTGTTGTCATGGTTGTAGTCATGTCACCATGTGAAGGTTGATGGTGTTGTTGTGGGATGTGTTGTCATGACTGTATGGTTGTATATGCATTTGTTATGCATGTCAGTGTCTATATGTTGTTATGCATATATTGTCATGGTTATGTTTATGCATGTATTGTATGTCAGACATGCATTGTGAGGTCATGGTATACAATTAGGTCATCATGATGCTATTGTTATGTATGATGTTAATGTGTTGACTGAGATAGAGCAGGAGATGCAGATCACTAAAGTGAAGTTGCAACAATGGACTTAGAGGTAAGAGAAGATCATCATACAGGTTTGTATCATGGGCATGCAGGTATGTTGGTTAATGTTTGTTATGAGCATTAGGGTTAATGATATGTTTGTCATTCTATTATTATTATAGTTACTTATATGATCAATGCTAGTTGATTTGCGTATTCATATGCACATGTGTCAGATAGTCACGCGTGGTAGTAAATTGTGGTTGTATGCATTGCTCTTGTTGTTTTATGTTAGATAATGTGATGATTATGTTGTATGTTGTTGATGAGTAGGTTATAGGTTAACTTATTTTTGTTATATGATAGTTAGATTGATTATTAGGTTATATGTTGTTGATGAGCACATATATAACCTTTTGTTGTTGTATGCTAGTAACTTGATTATTAGGGTGATGTTATATGTATCATGCTAAATTGGATTGAACTATTTAGATGGTTAGGGTTATGATATTCAAGTATGAGTCGACTTATTTGTGACATTGTGTTGTACTATTATAGACTGATCATACATATGTGATTGCTATGCAAAAATGACAAATGTTTATGATTTTATGATGTGAACATGTTAGCTAGTGACTATCATGGATATCAGTACCTTATTTGTGTTTGAGTTGATATGTTGTGAAGTTATATTGTGCTAATATAGCTTGATTGTGTAGACAAGATAGCCTCCCTTGAGATACACTAATGTATGAGTTTCTTATTTTATCTACTTGGTGTTTGAATGTTTGATTATGTCATTTATTTGGTGTTTGAATGTTTGGTGCCTATTATGTCATCTATGTGTTGTTGAATGTTTGATTAATTGCATGATATGAGTATGTGTTCAAATGATCTTGTTTTAAGATGATTGTACTAACACATATGTGTTGAGACAGTTGATATGTAATTGAGTGTAAGTAGGTGATGGTTGTAGTATTATGTCTAATGACTATGAGTTGACTATGAATTATGACATGATCGTTAGTGTTGGTAAAGGTTGATTTTAAATTGATAGATATGATTATCCTGATATTTGGAACATGTGTTTGACATGTGTAAATAGTGCAGGAAACATGCTTAGTATTAGCATGAAAGGTAATAGTTTAGGTGTTTATATAATTAAAAGTTGGGTGATGTGACAGTGCATAGTAACACTCAATTGTAGCAAGGAAAATGTCAAAGAAAGGAATTGGGCAAGAATTATTTTGGTTGTGTTTGGAAAGCCTAATTCCAAATGAATGAGTGCTTTGCATGCATCAAGCTTTCTTAACCTTAATCTTCTTTGACATTATGTGTAATTGTGTTACATTCATGAACTTGTATTTGAAAGGTAGACTAGCTAATCTCTAGTAACAAGTGGATCTATCAAGGGAATTGAGACCCTTGAGAGATGACATGGATGTGCTCAGTTGCAAGAAGTGTGCTTGGCACAACAAGGTAAGTTAACTAGTGTATTGTTATGTTTCTTTAAACATGGATAGTTATGTGTTGATGGTAGTATGATGCAAGTGATTGCATGGAAAAGAAATTTCCATGGAATCTTGAAGAAGGCTCGGGTTGAGCCTTCCCTTGGAAGCACTGAGAACCATGGGGATTGAGTTGTGGTGTATGTTGTTAGTCTTATGCTTTTGGTATTTTGGTGATTAATTTGTTGTGCTTGTTTGCATTTTTGTTTGCATCTTGTGCATGGCAATGCCACTTTGGTTGTGGTGCATTATTGTTGTTGGTTTTGTGTGGTTTTCTTATTGTTTGTTTCTTGTCTTTATTTTTATGTTTGGGGTCTAGCGAATTGGCTGGGAAAGAGGAAAGTTAATAGAGCCTAGGGAGAGATGAAAGAAACAAAATAGGTGATGAAAGACATAGATGAATCTTGGTCCATGTATAAGGTAAGTTGAAGGCAAGAGTATGGCATCCAATTGGACTAGTTGGGTCCATTACCTTAAAAGGGCGACGACAGGACAGCCATGGGAAAGGGAACCAAGAAAGGTAAAGTAAATGGACATGAGGTGTCAGATTCCTTAGCTATGTTGGGAATCATTGTTCTCACTCTTGTGAATGTTGTAAATAGATAAAGGGAGTTCTCTTAACCTTGAGCTTATGATATCTAGTAATTATGTTGTGACCATGATTATGTTGATGTCTATATATGTATACATGTATATATGTATGTATGTCATGTCTGAAAGGATCATGATTGTTTAATGTTAATATTTATATCTATGTATATGTATGTATGTATCTTGTTGTCTGACATGGTCATTAGGAATCATCCTTTTGGAGAAATGATTTCTTATGTAGGTGAATGGAATGACAAGGTTCTTGGTCTTATGGGGAATCAAGTGGGGAGAGTAGTCATCCCAAATATACGAGGTCAATATCAGGGGGGATATGGATTGATATTGTATGCTTGTATTATGCCAATGTTTATGTCATGACAAGTAACTGTAAGGGATACATCAACAAAATGAAAGCAGTGTGGTCGTTGGGACAAGTATGGATAAGACAATGAAAGCAATTTTTCTTGGTAGAGAAAGTGTGGTTTTGGATGTGTGGTACTGTTGTTGTGCATATGTTATATATGTTGTACATGTTGTATCTGTGATGTTATGTACATGCGGTATCATGTATACATAGTGTGTGTACATGTTGTTTATGCAATGTTATGTATAAGGTGGCACATATAAGGTTGTGTGAATGTTGCATATGCAGTGTTGGGTATAGATGGTGATGTGTACATATGGTGTTGTGTGCATGTTGTACATATGTTGTTGTGTACATGTCATGCATATGGTGTTGTGTACATGTGGTGTTGTGTACGTCTGGCATTGTGTACACATTATATAGGTGGTACAATGTAAATGTGGAATTGTGTACACATTGTGCAAGTGGTGTCATATACATGTGATGATGTGTACAAATTGTGCAGGTGGTGCAGTGTATAAATGGTATCATGTACATGTTGCACGTATGGTACTGGTGTACATGTGGTATTATGTGCATGTCATACATGTTGTGTTTTTCACATGCGATACTATGTATGTGCATTGTGTATTCGTGGTATCGTGACATGTGTATTTGTTGTATCATACTTTGTGTACATATATGTATTGTGTGGTACACTCGATGTATGCATATGTATTTTTTTTTGGATTACACTGGGTGTAGGTATATGTGTTGTATGTCAGGTGTAGGTGCAGGTATTGCATGGTGTTGTATGCCATGTGTGTTGTATGTGTGTGATGCACACTATGTGTATGTGCAAATGGTTGAGGAGAAGGAACTGGGTGTTTTTCAGGTGTGGCAACCGATCTGGTGCATGTACAAAATAAAGACAAAAGGTAGAAGATTAGGATTGGTTAAAGGATAAGTATCAGTATTTTATTTTAGTTTTATTATGCATGTGATTTATGATTATGGTCTATGATGATTACATGTAATCTATGATTTTGGTTTATGATGATTGCATGTGATTCATGATTTTGATGGTTATGTTTTGAGCTAACCTTATGTCATATTTTTATACATAATGATTTGATCAAGGATGCTAGTTTGACTTGTGGTGACAGGAAGTAAACATGATTGCAAGTGTACCTTATTGACAAACTACTAATGAGGTATGATTTGAAGTTATTTCAATTCATTCTAAATCTAATGGAAGTTAAGTGCTTGGTATAGGAAGCATAGAAATGATTGGTTGGGTGGTGGAAATCAACTACAATAATTAGCAGTAGCAATGAAAGGAATTGGAACAAGCAGTAGTATGTCGGTAAAGCACTTCAGGAGCAAGGCCATTATGGGACATTAGTGCCCAATAGTTTCCATTTATTTCCATGAACATGCTATGACCAGTATGATGGCTTGAGGCAAGTATATCCCTTGGTTGTTTGAATTTCCGTTGCGAGGAAGCCTTGTCAAGGGATGGATCTCTTGGGATGGGGGTGCCAGCGAAAATTGGAAGGTGTGAAACTACATGGAAGGGGGTGATCGAATTGCCCGACGGACTATGTAGTAGAGAAGGGAAGGTCAGCGATGGATTTGTTTTGGTCATTAGCATTTCCAGATGGAATTAGATGTACATTGGGAGTTCACCTTGGAACAATGAGCCGATAATTATTCACTGAGAGTGTTATGAAACCAGCTCACAAAAATATAGAAAAGATAGATCAACGCCTTAGAATTCGGCCTCTTCGAGGGGGCAACCTCCTTTAAATTACACAAATGAATGATTCTTTGATGATTCAAATGACAAAACCTCCTTTCTATATATAGGATTCTAAGGAGTCACAATATAACCCAGCCGACCTAACAATAATAATATAAAGGCACAAAAATAACAATAGAGGGATTCTATGGGGCACAGTAATAACAATATGGGGACAATAGGGGCACAACAATATTAATAAGGGATACAACTACAATAGTAATGGGGTAATCACTAGTATTATAGGGACCTAACATGCCCCTCTCCTTCAAAAAAGTGTTGTCCTCAACGCTTGAGTAGTTTTGGATGCTTCCGCATAAAATTCTCATCCTCCCATGTGGAATCTTTAGCAAATAAGTTCTTCCACTTAATGAGATACTCTGATTTTGATCGATTTCGTAGCTGTTGTTGAGCTATAAAAAGGTTCTCTTTCACCTCTAATTACCTCACATTAGTTTGTCAATCCAGGAACGTTTTGTTATTTCAAAGAGTGTCTCAGTCTGAGGCTAGCATTTGCCAGAGTAATGCTAGTAGTACAGTGCTTAAAAATACAAGAGTAAACGGATGCTTGTTTACAGCAAACTACTTCAAAAGATCAAACTACACATTCAGAAAACTAAGCAATTTATCAGTCAAGGGTTCAGTAGCAGTAACTCATCCCTTTGTAAACTGATGGAACTAAGGTAAATCAAAGAACAGATCATGGATCTGGGAGCCAGGCAGTAAATGTCAGTGCTCACTACAGCCCTGGATCATTCTTCACACCAAAATAACAAATGATAGGAAATGGAATGGCAGATAAGAAATGGAACAGTGAAATAAGAAATAGAAGAGCAAATCTGAAATGGAACAGCAAACAAAAAATTGTAACAGCAACTAAGTCTAACAAGCAGTAACACCTTAGTCTACAAGATCAAATGCACGAATCGTGACCTGCAGGAATCAAATGGCAATCCTTCACTCTTAAGGACGAATTGAAAAACACACCAAAATGGAACAGCACTAATTAATGATGAATTATAGATCAGCGCTTGAAAACCATATATGCACATGGCACACTTTAATAGTAACCTAACCTTGGTAAACTAGTTATCAATTTCAGTTATAAAAGATTACAACTGTGTTTCAGAATGGAACAGCAATGTCTATAGATCCAACAATCGCAAAGAACATAATTGCTAAGATGAATTCCATAATATCAATGAATAAGTGCACAGCACAGAGGCTCTGTAATTGAACAGCAACAATATTCTATAAAGACCGACAGTATTATATCAACACTTAAAAGAACAGTGATACGTTGCAGAGTTAATGCAATAGTTCTGTCTCAGTAAAGTAAACATAACAGAGCATGTGATGTAAACTAACAAAACACATCAGATTACCAAATAACGCTGATAAGAAAACCACGCATAAACCAAACGTAATAGTACAGGAGCAAGTGTCCTCCAGGGCTGGGCCCTTAGCCTCTAGGGGTACACCGCTTGAAGTTATTCCAGACTCAAAGATGAAATAGCAACCGAGTTTGTATTAATGCATAAAATGGAATTACAGTAGATCAGTTCTCAACGAGACTCGATGATCAAAGTTTCAATCTTCAGAGAAATTACATAAAACATAAGGACTCGACAGACCCCTCGAGCTAACAGTGCTGCCCCTTTTATAATGATGAAGGCGGAGATGTCTAGGTGCAAAAAATAGTTAAAGCAGCGATCCCTCAGGATCAAGGGATCCTGAGGGATTCGCCGAACCGTTAGTCCTTAGTTATCTCTTTTCTTTCTTGCACCGAGCCGATACCTCCACTTCCTTTCCAGGGCTGACTCGCTTTGAATTTTTTTACCTTGTCTGCATACGGTTCCCTGTCAAAGGGACAGTGGTTAACCCGTCCTTGTCCTCTCCTTTGCAATGGCAGCTTTTCGTTTTTCCTTCTTCCTGCATAAGAGAATGACAATTGTCAGTGTTTCCGTTTTGCACATTAATCTTACAAGTTTTATTACAATCCCTTATCATTTTCCTAGTTCATGATGCAAAAGGTTTGTAAGTTCTAATGAAAAGATGTTGAAATAATTACCAAAAACATACCTTCTTTAGTACTCCACACACCCCCCTGCTTATCCTTTTTCATGCCCTCGTGAAAACATTGTAGTTGACATGTAAGGCAGTGAGAGAGTAGGCTGGAGATGGAATCTCATGTGGAGGTCTACAGCCATGATGCGTAACTAGGTGTTCAAAGAAATGGCCTGTCTGAACCTCAGGCATCTCATACAGGGCTTGGTACCCAGGTGCAGGGTGCCAAATAATTGGACTCCGGAACCTATATCCTAACCAGGATGGCCCTGCCCTCAAAATGACTTCGCCATAGAGGTGCAAGTGGTTGGCGGCTAACTTAAAATTTTCATACTTAAATGGCTCCCTGAGTTGTATATTCGGATTAGAGATCTGATATCGAAATTTAGCTACATCAATGGCAAGGTCTTTAATAGTGAAAAGGTATTCTATTCCTTGGTGAATGATTGTTGTGTGAATGGGTCCTAATGCTTCAATTACACCTGGAGTCTTCATGAGGTTCCTATGTTCTCTCCACAACTGTACTGGATTCCTAGGCTCTACTCTTACCCACAAATCTAATCCGTTTTCTTGCCTTTGGAAAGCATTATAGGCTTTAAGCCATTTAATTTGATTAACCCCAAATAAAATAAATGCCTGTAATTGGATATCCCCAACAAAAGGGCAAGGGTTCAGCTGGGTTTCCTGGTCTAATACAAGGTTATGTAAATAAAACTCACACAGTAGTCTTTGAACTTTTACCTCGTAGTGCTTACAATAGTTTATAAAGTCATCGATGGTATTAATTTGTATGGGAGCACCTGCTTTAACAACCTTTATTTTCAGTTGCAAATATCATTCCATTAAAAACAAGGCATAATTCTTAGCAGGGGCTCTACATGCTAGGACGTCATTGTACAAAGAACATAAGGTATCCATCTGCTTGATAACTATATATAACCTACGAGTTACCTTCGCGACTTTTTCTTCTTCCCTTCGCCACCCTTCAAAGGCATGGTGTTCGGATAGATTGACATTCCTAAGCTGTTGTTGTAGCTCTTCATACCTTTCTCGAGGGACCGTTTTCTCTATGAGCTTTTCTGCTGCTTGTTGGGCTTGCGTCAAACCCTCCCGTAGGGTTACTGTTCTCGGATCTCTTTCCCATGCGGCAATAGAGGCCGGGATTTTTACCTGAATTTTCCTATTGCATTGTCTTGCGTTCATGGCCCTTATCACCCCTGAGGGTGGTGCCTCTGTCTAAATTTCCTTATCGTAGGTCAATATATCATCCGTTTCTATCTTAACGTGGGTATCAGTCAAATGTTGTTCCTTTTTAATTTGAACAGCAGTCTGCTTCTCAACAACACTTGGAATAGCAGCCCGCTTTTCGACAGGGTTTTGAACAACAGGGTGGACTCTGGTCCTCCGATCCTTTGTCTTGAGGGGTTTTGCTGGAGTGATTGCATGTTTCCTTCCCGAAGTCCTTTTTACCCTTTTCCTTGCTTTAAAAATCCTGATTTGCTGTCGAAGCTGAACTATTACATTCAATAGTCTCTGTTGTTCTTTCTGTAATTTCTTAATTTCCTCAATTTCCTTAGAGGGAACAATAGACTGTTCGCTATGGCCTGGACTATGACCTGGATTAATTTCCTGATTTTCTCTCTGGGGTGCTTCATTCTTGCTCTGCTCTGGCTGCTCCAGGGCAAGAACCCTAACTGGTTCTATTATTTCTTGGGTGACTTCCTTTTCTGCCCCCCCTGCTTCCGGAGTTTCTTCTGGTGTCGTCTGGCTAGAAATGGATTTTTCCTATTTTGCATCTCCTGTCATGTTTTCATCATGAACAGGCTGACTCTCCTCTTCTACTTCCTCTGCATGTGATTCTTCAGGTGCATTTCCCTCCTAAGCAGAGTGTTCTTTTGGTTCTTCTTCAGCATGGAGGTCTGATGGGCTAGAAGATTGGCCATATTTGCCCATATTGGCCAAAACTTTGGCCAATTCATCTTCTCTCAATGGATCCTACACTGGGCTGCCTTCCTGCTGTTCCATTTCCTCCCCCTGCTCAGATTGCTCAGTTTCTTCCTCCATTTCGCCTTCCTCGTTTTCTTGCATTACTTTCTCATTGTCTTCTCCTTCTAATCGTGGGGGTTGCTCATCCCCTGTATCTTCTATCTCTACCGGTTGGCTAGTATTTCCTTGGGGCTTCTCCAGCCTCCCTCGTAGCCGTGCTAGTCGGACCGATTTCCTTCGTTTTTCTGGATGCTCAGGTGTACTGGTGGCATGTTTATGTTTTGGGGATGGTGTGGTCAATCCTCCATCTATCATGGAAATTAGCTCTTCCCAGCTGCTCTACTTTTGGGTAAGGCTATGGCTGACTATTAAGCGTATCAACCCATGATGGCTAACAACTAATTCTACATGCTATGCCTTTTTTATGCTTCGTGCAACATCATGTAGTAATGAATTCAGAAATGCAGGTAAATTTACAAAGAATTTTTGCTTTAACACAGCTAAAATTTTAAGTACCGTGGTCTTACCACGTCTTTTCTTCCTTCACAAGTGATGTAGCTTTGAATGGTCTTTGCCAATTCTGCCCACGGTTCTCCTAATGCTGCTGGCAGAACCCCCTTTCCTCTAATTGTCAGGCTCTGGCCTTCCTCCTGGAAGGTTTCTATAATCTTCTGCAATCTCTCCTTCTTTAGCGTCCATATAGGTCTAGTGGCTGGCAGTCCCGAGACCTCTGCGATTATGTCATCGGTGACTGCTATGTGTCTCCCCCTCACTGTGGAGTGATCCTCTTGCAAGTTCTGCAAGAATTCAATTGCTACAGTCTCGTTGGATTCCTGTAAGTGATTGAGATAAGTTAGCCACCCGGCTCTTGCCAGGATTTCCCGTGCAGCATCAGAGACTGTTAACACCTGCGGTTCTCTCCGAATCGATCTCCCTCCCATGTTTATGGTTTTGCTGTAAAATCTCAGAATTTTGACAATGGAATGGCAGCTATTCACGCTGTTAAAACACAGAGAGGCTGACAGACGCAAGACTCGCTCAAAATCTAATGCTGCAGAATATACAATGGAAATGGCTTAGGAACAACAAGTCATGCAAAAATAAAAAATAGTATATCGTTGAGCCGTGCTATTCCCAAGTACACAGTTTCCCAAATAGCGGTCTGACACGTCATCCAAGGAATGATGAGGTTAACCTCCCCCCTCGCAATGTGATAGGTCGTCCCGGCCGTCAAATAAAGGAGCGGCGTGCCGGTCTGTTCTAAAGCAAATTCATAAAGGAACAGCGTATCGCAATATGCCATGTTTACAAAAGTAGCAAATTACCGAAATTAAGGTCTCAAGTTGGATCGCTTAATACATAAGAGACTGCTGTGATATGATGCGAGGCTGGGAGGATAGGACATCTACCGTACATACCGAGTCTCATGCGGTCATTGTCAATTGTTCTGTCATGATTGGTGATAATAGATTTACATGCGTTGTATGGTTCGGAAAATAATATGCATTCGTCTTATGTGATTGATTACTAAGGTATAAGAAACAGAAGGGTGCTAATAACTACCTATTGGTGTAAATAATGTGACTTCAATACCATTAACAGTGCTCTGCTGCCGACAGGTGTCCATAACCTTGGCAGAGTTGTTTATTTCACCCATGGAACCATGATCCTTTGTGTATGCTTAGGAAGTGTTGTGTGATGTCAAAATGTAGGCCATTATGCTGGCTTGGTGACTAGTTAGCCATAATGCCATTCACGAGGAAGGAGCGAAAGGTGGGCAGGCCGGCTCGTGATGAGACCTCCTGTTCCAAGGGTTCTTTATTTGATATACCTTTTGGACCATATCCCTGGTGTGGTGGCCATAGTGGGAATGCCACTTCACTTTCTTCCTCATGATCATGGTAGGCTGGCTCTTGATGAGACCCCCTATCCTGCATTTGACATCTTTTATATAAACAAGTTAGTTTGCTCTCTTTTTTTTTCTTTTTCATAAAGTACTTTCCCATTTATACACAAAGGGTGGTTCAACACTCCTTAAGAGTAGGAATGGTGGAAGAAGTCTTAACATCTCAATAGGAAGATATAAACCCTTTGCTCCTATTCCTGAATAATAATCAAAGAGGATTTAAAAGGAACCAACATGATAAAGATAACCAATCAGAGCAGAGTTAGTGAAGCAATGACAGCAAAAGATAATGGGTAAGTGTGTCCTTCCCTCTGTCCTTTTACCAATTCAGAGCAATTTCTTATAAAAATAACGATTTTATAATTCACCTGATTTCAGTATGTTGTGATTTTGTATCCATTGCATAAGTGCATAGCTATATTCCAAAAGACTTGAAAGAACAGGAACAGTAAGCATCCTTAATTTAAAACAGCAAGGGGAGCAAGCATAAGTAAAAGGAATACGAGGATGTTGTTGCTTCAAAGAGGAAGAGCAAAAGAATACAAGTGGTGTTCCTTTTGGAAAAAGGAACAGCAAAGATCAAAAATGTTGTTCCTTTGGAAAAGGAACAACAGAAAACACAAATGTCGTTCCTTTGGAAAAGGACAGCAAAAATCAGAAACGTTGTTCCTTTGGAAAAGGAACAGCAAAACATGCAAATGTCGTTCCTTTGGAAAAGGAACAACAAAAATCGAAAACGCAATTCCTTTGGAAAAGGAACATCAAAAATCGAAAATGGTGTTCCTTTGGAAAAGGAACAGCAAAACACACAAATGTCGTTCCTTTGGAAAAGGAACAGCAAAAATCGAAAATGTTGTTCCTTTGGAAAAGGAACAGCAAAACACACAAATGTCGTTCCTTTGGAAAAGGAATAGCAAAAATAGAAAATGTTGTTCCTTGGGAAAGGAACAGCAAAACACACAAATGTCGTTCCTTTGGAAAAGGAACAGAAAAAATAAAAAATGTTGTTCCTTTGGAAAAGGAACAGCAAAACACACAAATGTCGTTCCTTTGGAAAAGGAACAGCAAAACACACAAATGTCGTTCCTTTGGAAAAGGAACAGCAAAAATTGAAAATGTTGCTCCTTTAGAAAAGGAAC
Organism: Pinus tabuliformis; assembly: GCA_031772625.1. Taxonomy (NCBI): domain Eukaryota; kingdom Viridiplantae; phylum Streptophyta; class Pinopsida; order Pinales; family Pinaceae; genus Pinus; species Pinus tabuliformis. Next base: position 1,364,562,612 of record CM062817.1, on the reverse strand, counting down.
AGCAAAACGTAGAAATGTTGTTCCTTTGGAAAAGGAACAGCAAGAATTGAAAATGCTATTCCTTTGGAAAAGGAACAACAAAAATAAAAAAAAAATAAAAAGAACAAAATTAAAGCAGAATGATGGCTGATCCAACAGGTGTTGTTCTTTTAAAAAAGGAACAACAGAATGAAAAATGATGTCCCTTTGAAAAAAGGAACAGCAAAAATAATAACATTGCTGCTGCTTCGAAAAGTAACGGCAAAGCGTTTGATTCAAAAATATGTACAAAAACAAAACAAAAGAAATTATGTACAAACTGTGAAAAGAGATAAATTACTTAATGAATCACAGGTGAGGAAGACTTCTCTCCCTCCCCCAAAATTTCCATATCAGAGTCTTGGCGTAGCTGCTGGCAAAAGGACTCCCGAGTGAGTGGTTTGCGATAAAGGCGAACTCGGTGGCCATTTGCCTTGAAGGCATATCCAGAACCATCAATAGTGATTAGAGTAAGAGTACCATTGTCATGTACCTTCTGGATTTCGTATGGTCCCAACCAACGAGTCTGGAGTTTCCCGGGAAAGTCCTGAAACCTGGAATCGTACAAAAGTTCCCAGTCTCCTTCGTGGAAGACTTTATTTTTAATGAGAGCATCATGCCATTTAGCTCGCTGCTGTTGGATAAGTGCAGTATTTTGGAGTGCAGAGAGCTTGATTTCATCGAGCTCATTGATCTGCTGCAATCGATTAATTTGTGCCTCAGTTAAATCTAAGCCAACTTCCTGTGTTGTTCGCAGTGTTTGGATTTCGAATTCTATGGGAAAAATGGGTTGCTTGCCAAACACTAATTGATAAGGTGAGTAACCAATGGTACTTCTCCATGTTGTTTTGTAAACCCATAGTGCCTCTGGTAGTCTAGCAACCCAATCATGTCTATGTGACATGATTGTTTTTGTTAGGATTGCTTCTATTATTTTATTGTTGCTTTCTACCTGACCATTTGCCTGTGGGTGGTATGGAGTAGTGATTTTATGCTGGACATGATAGTTTTTGAGTGTTGCAGCTATTTTGTTCCCAGCAAACTGTGGTTCACCATCTATAATTATATCTCTTGGAAGGCCATAACGCACAAATATATGGAACAAGAACTATATGACAGAATCTTTTGTAGCTCTCGGCAACACCTCTGCCTCAACCAATTTGGTGACATATTCTGTTGCCACCAGAATATATGTTTTCTGGTTTGAGGGTGGGTTAATTGGTCCGACGAAATCAAGGGCCCATCGTTTGAATGGTTCATTGACTAATTGTGGGTTCAAGGGCATCTCATCGGACTGACCAGGGCATCCTGCTCTTTGGCAACTGTCACAAGCTTGGACGAATTTCTTTGCATCTTTGAAAATTGTAGGCCAATAATACCCTATTTGCAGCACCTTATGTCCAGTTCTGCGATCGGCGAAATGTCTACCACATGGTCCGTCATGATAGGCTTTTAAAATGTCGAAGATTTCATCCTCTCGAACGCATCTTCTGATATGCATATCTGCCCCTATGTGGAACAGGTAGCCTCCAACCCAAGAGAATCGAGCACTCCTCTGAACAATATGTTTCCGCTCATTAGGGGTTAGATGTTTCGATAGTTTACCTACTGCTAGGTAATTGGCAACATCAGCATACCAGGGTGTTTGAATAGCCACATCAAATAGATGCTCATCCGGAAATTGATCTTCAACTGTTGCTGCATCGATTGGCTTTGGCATTCTTGAGCGAAAATCGGCTACAGGATTTTCTTTTCCAGGTCGGTCCTTGATTGTAATATCAAATTCCTGCAATAAAATCAGCCATCTAGTTATTCTGTCATTTGTGATAGGCTTGTTTGCTAAATATTTGATGGCAGAATGATTTGTATATAAGATAACAGGATATCCAGTAATGTAATGTCTAAACTTATTGACAGCATGTATTACAGCTAGAAATTCTTTCTCAGTAACAGTGTAATTTAATTCAGCAGGGGATAAATTTTTTCTAATATAATAAATTGTGTATGGTTTTTTATCCTCTTCCTGCTCAAGGACTTCTCCAATGGCTGTATCTAAGGCATCAGATGATATCTGAAATGGCAAATCCCAATTTGGTCCTCAAAGGATTGGGGCTGTGGACACAAGCTTCTTCAGATCCTAGAAATCACGTTCACATTTTTCTGTCCAAAGAAAATCAATGTTACTAGTTAGTGCATACAGAGGTGCAACAATATGCGAAAAATGTTCTATAAACCTCCTATAATAACCAGAAAATCCAAGAAAACTGCGTACCTCCGTTTGAGTGGTAGGAGTGGGAATAAGCAAAATTATTTGGATTTTGGCTGGGTCTACCTGAATGCCAGCTGCTGAAATATAGTGTCCTAGAATAAGTCCTTCAGTCATCAACATATAGCATTTTTCATGGCTTAAACAAAGCCTGGTAGAAATGTAGCGTTGTAGGACTTTTTCCAGTGTATCCAATGCTAGATCGAAATCATCTCCATACGGTGTAAATTCATCCATGTATACTTCAAGTCCTTCATTTATTAAGTCTGAAAAAATGTTGAGGACAGCCCTTTGGAATGTGGTAGGAGCATTGCATAAGCCAAAAGGTAGAACTCTGTAGGCAAATGTTCCCCAAGGACAAGTAAAAGTGGTTTTGTCTTGGTCTTCAGGGGCAATCTGAATCTGATTGTATCCACTGAAGCCATTCAGGAAAGAAAAGAATTTCTTTCCTGCCAAAGTGTCTAATACTTGGTCGATGAATGGGAGAGGGAAGTGGTATTTTTGTGTTGCTTTATTTAGTTCTCTGTAGTCCACACAAATTCTCCATTTCCCATTCTTTTTTGGTACCACCACAAGCGGAGAGACCCATTTACTATCGGAGATAGGATAGATGAAATTGACATCTAAAAGTTTTTGAAGTTCAGCTTTTACCACATCTTTTAGATGAGGATTAAGTCTCCTCTAAGGCTGGCGAACAGGTCTCGCATCTTTTTCTATGTAAATGTGGTGGGTACATAATTGGGGGTCAATTCCTTTCATGTCAGGGTAGTCCCATGCAAATGCTTCTTTATATTTCCTCAACAGATGGATGAGCTTCATTTCTTGTTCAGAGGTGAGGTTGGCATTAATGTTTAAGGTTTTTCCCGGTTCGATTTCCACAATTTTACTATTTGCAACAGAGGTAACAGGTATCGTTTGATCATGTGTATCTTTAAGAGGATCTTCTTCTAATTTGTTATCGAATGCTGCCTCTATCATGTGACACTGTGTGCGGGATCTGATTTCAGTTTGACTAATAAATTTATTAATGGCATTGTCCTCTGTCTGATCTTTAAAATCAAGTTCCTCTTCTATAGTTAATGGAGATCTAATGTTGTCAGTAAGGTATGATACAGGGTGCTTATTAGTTTTGATCATTGTGACACTTGGCTGTGCTGGAGGATATAAGGCTAAGTTCTTGATATTAGCTCCCCTCATTATGGTCATATTGCCTTGTCGGCAGCCAATATAGGCATTGGCAGTTGCAAGCCAAGGTCTACCTAAAATCAATGGGTGTCCATCAAGTCGGCTTTTGGGATTTATTATTAGAAAATCGGTCGGATATTCCCAGGAGTCAACAGATACCATGACATCATGTAGTGTGCCCTTTGGCCTAACCACAGATCAGTCAGCCAGCTCTAACAAGGTAGAGGTGGGTTCTACAGATGTATTGTGTAGCTTTTGGCAAGTAGTAGTTGTTAAGATGTTGATTGCAACTCCTAGATCAACTAAGGCATTAGGGAAGGCTTGACCATAAATTTGTACAGTGACTACTGGATTTCCTGGGTCTTCGTATTTAATGGGAGTTTCTTTTCCTGATAATAAGTAAGATAGAGTGCCAACTACTTGGACTCTTGGATTATTTGCTACATTCCTCTTTGGTTTATTTATACACAATTCTTTGATAGTCTTTGCATATATCGGAATGTCTTGAATGGCTTGGAGGAATGGAATTTTTATGTACAAATTTTGTAATTCTCCCAGAATGTCAAAATCAAGATATTGTGTAGGTCGAGGTATGATTAATCGTTCTGGGAATGGGGGAGAGGATGTGGTTGTTTGGTTATGAGTTTGTTGTTTGTTTACATCCTCTTCTTGTGACAGATGTTCTCTGGGTAACTGATTTTCAACATGGGATGTCTTATCTCCCTCAGTTTCAATAATATGCCCAGATCTTAGCTGAAGATCATTACACTCCCTCGGATCAGCTCCTATTTCTAATGTTTCTACTATTTGGACAGATTGGACCAGTCTGTTATTTGGATTGGGGTTGGGTTGGGTTGGGAGTTGCAGTCTCAGATTAGACTGGGGATTTTGTTATAAGGTTGGCAATGTAGGTTGAGGCAGCGGCATGGTTCCTACTGGCTGATGCATCGGTCTTTGCCAGTTTGTCTGCCAGGCGGAACTTTGTGAAGTAGGGGGAGTCCATTGTGGTGGGTATGTGTTACTTTTCCAATATGGAGGGGTATAGGGAAGATTCGGCCAACCAGATAGGCTTGCCTAATTCAGCCACAGGGTTGATGAAGGAAACGACTGTGGTGACCAGTTTGGAAACGGGGGTTGGGATTGAATTTGCCACATATTATATTGTGGAGCATTATACTGTGGAGACTGAAAAGAAGAGGTTGGGTTTGAAAACATGCCAGATTGTCGCGGCTGCCACTGACAGCGCTGGTTGAGCAAATATACCGATTCTGGATCTTCTTCTGCTTCCTTATATACTGCTTTTAATTCGGGAAGTGAGGGACAGCTTTCCGTAAGGTGATATTTTGTGCAGATGGCATATGCTCAGACTGCATCTATTGGACACTCCTTATGGCTATGTTTCTTCCTGCATCGGGGATAGAAGATTGCCAAATTCTGCTCTGCCTCCATTTTCTTCTGCTTGGCCTGCATAACATCAAGTTGTGTAGTTAGCATCCCTAGTATATCAGTTTTAAAATTTTCCAATAGATTTCCAATTTCTGCACGCGTTACTCCTTCTGTCGAAATTTTATTATCTCTTACAAACCGATCATGTTCTGCCGGTTTTAATCTTGTGCTGCCTCTTGAGCTCCTGATACATAAGTCAATAATGTCAGCAAAATTTTCCTGATAAATATCTCCTTTTCCCATAATGTTTAATGTTTCAATCCATTGTTCCTTCATGCCCCTAATCAATGTTATTTTTAACACATTATTAGGTAAAGGTAGTGATGCATAAGGAGATCTTTGAAGATTATATTGAAAACGTTCCACATACTCTTCTAATGTTTCATTTGGTCTAGATACCATCTGGAATATTTCGTCCTTCAGTTCTCTAGACCTGCAATAATCTTGATATTTTTTTAGAAAAGATTCCTTCATTTGATCCCAGTTATTTATAACACCACCACCTAATCCCATAAACCATCTTAAGGAAACCCCTTTTAATGTAGAGGGAAATAATTTTAGTTTCTGGGGGTCGGTGGTGTAATCATATCCCCTACACAGCACATCGAACTCAAATAGAAATGCATCTGGATCTTCTGATGTAAGACCGTGGAATGTAGGGATATGTTGAAGAGGGATTGCTTTCATGGGCACATTTACTGCAGTATCCACTATGGGGTATTGCAATGTAGAGGTTTGGGTGTTTGGCTGGTTTTGAGCCATTTGGTCGAATATATGCCAATAACCTTCTGGGATATCTAGGAGGGTATTCCTAGGTTGAGAAGGAATGGCTTTAACAGGAATGGTTTTAATAATACTCCTCTATCTGGGATAATGAGAGTGCCTAATTTCTGAGGAGATTGAGTTTCTTCAACAATTATTTTTACAGCACTTCCCTTGTCTGGGCTTTTTAATGGCTGAGTTGTCCCAAGAGGAGACCTCGGTTCTTCAGTTTCCCCTGTCTCTCCTCCTCCTTCACAAAGATTGCTGAAATTCCCTTCTTACAATAGTTCTGGAGTAGAATTTTCAATTTCTTGAAAGTCCTGCTCTTCAGTTTGACTATGCACCTCAGCAAAGGCTACAGATGGTGATCCTGTGGCCTGAAGGGAACTAGTAGGCTGTCTAGAAATAACTTTTCTAGGTCCTACTAAAGCTTGAGATTCTGCTTCCTTGAAGATTTCGTCTATGAAGGTTGATCGGCCAAGGGTCACCGGCCCCTTAACTTTTTCTGGCTTGGGTAGAGGTTTGGAATTCTTTTCTGGCTTTTTCTGCTTAGTCATGCACACAAATCAACTGCTAGATTCTACCCAAACAAAACAGCAGCAAATATGTAGGAAAGCAGGAAGGGGAGCAGGGTTGTTACATGCTCCACACGTAGGTTCTTACCTTCCATTTTTAAAACCCAATTCTTCCCTAACAAGTTCTTACACTACTCTGGAAAGAAACAAATGGCTACACTCTTTCCCCGGCAACGGCGCCAAAATGTCGAGCTATAAAAAGGGTCTCTTTCACCTCTAATTACCTCACATTAGTTTGTCAATCCAGGAATGTTTTGTTATTTCAAAGAGTGTCTCAGTCTGAGGCTAGCATTTTCCAGAGTAATGCTACTAGTACAGTGCTTAAAAATACAAGAGTAAACAGATGCTTGTTTACAGCAAACTACTTCAAAAGATCAAACTACACATTCAGAAAACTAAGTAATTTATCAGTCAAGGGTTCAGTAGCAGTAACTCATCCCTTTGTAAACTGATGGAACTAAGGTAAATCAGAGAACAGATCGTGGATCTGGGAGCCAGGCAGTAAATGTCAGTGCTCACTACAGCCCTGGATCGTTCTTCACACCAAAATAACAAATGACAGGAAATGGAATGGCAGATAAGAAATGGAACAGCGAAATAAGAAATAGAACAGCAAATCTGAAATGGAACAGCAAACAAGAAATTGTAACAGCAACTAAGTCTAACAAGCAGTAACACCTTAGTCTACAAGATCAAATGCACGAATTGTGACCTACAGGAATCAAATGGCAATCCTTCACTCTTAAGGACGAATTGAACAACACACCAAAATGGAACAGCACTAATTAATGATGAATTATAGAACAGCGCTTGAAAACCATATATGCACATGGCACACTTTAATAGTAACCTGACCTTGGTAAACTAGTTATCAATCTCAGTTATAAAAGATTACGACTGTGTTTCAGAATGGAACAACAATGTCTATAGATCCAACAATCGCAAAGAACATAATCACTAAGATGAATTCCGTAATATCAATGAATAAGTGCACAGCACAGAGGCTCTGTAATTGAACAGCAACAATATTCTATAAAGACCGACAGTATTATATCAACACTTAAAAGAATAGTGATACGTTGCAAAGTTAATGCAATAGTTTTGTCTCAGTATAGTAAACATAATAGAGCATTTGATGTAAACTAACAAAACACATCAGATTACCAAATAACGTTGTAAGCAAACCATGCATAAACCAAACATAATAGTACAGGAGCAAGTGTCCTCCAGGGCCAGGCCCTTAGCCTCCAGGGGTACACCGCTTGAAGTTATTCCAGACTCAAAGATGAAATAGCAACCGAGTTTGTATTAATGCATAAAATGGAATTACAGTAGATTAGTTCTCAACGAGACTCGATGATCAAAGTTTCAATCTTCAGAGAAATTACATAAAACATAAGGACTGGACAGACCCCTCGAGCTAACAGTGTTGCCCCTTTTATAATGATGAAGGCGGAGATGTCTAGGTGCAAAAAATAGTTAAAGCAGCAATCCCTCGGGATCAAGGGAACCTGAGGGATTCGCCGAACCGTTAGTCCTTAGTTATCTCTTTTCTTTCTTGCGCCGAGCCGATATCTCCACTTCCTTTCTAGGGCTGATTCGCTTTGAATTGTTTTGCCTTGTCTGCATACGGTTCCCCGTCAAAGGGACAATGGTTAACTCGTCCTTGTCCTCTCCTTTGGAACGGAAGCTTTTTGTTTTTCCTTCTTCCTGCATAAGAGAATGACAATTGTCGGTGTTTCCATTTTGCACATTAATCTTACAATTTTTATTACAACCCCTTATCATTTTCCTAGTTCATGATGCAAAAGGTTTGTAAGTTCTAATGAAAATATGCTGAAATAATTACCAAAAACATACCTTCTTTAGTACTCCACAGCTGTCGAGTTCTTGTTTCTGTGACTGCTTCTGATTCCAATAAAATTTTTCCTTCCTCGTCATGTTCTGGCAATATTGTTTGAACTGGAAGCTTGTTGCCTATAACCTTCTTTAAACATGAAACATGGAAAACTGGGTGCACTCGAGAAGCTCCAATTTGTATGCTATAGTACCAATATTTTGCAACACCTTGTACGGACCATAATACTTTGGTGATAATTTATTATCCTTCTTAGCTTGCTTGAGGGACATTTTTTTATATGGTTGTAGCTGTAGGAATACCCAATCACCTATATCAAAACTTCTTTCGCTGCGATGTTGATCTGCCTATTGTTTCATTCTATTCTGTGCCAACACGAGGTTATCCTTTAAGAGTTGGAGGACTTGTTGTTGATGCTTGATATAATGTTCCACTGCTTGAACCTTAGAATTTTCTCTTAAATATGATGTGATGGATGGTGGCTGATATCCATAAAGTGCCATAAATGGGGTCATTTTTGTTGCTGTATGGAAGGAAGTGTTATACCACCATTCAGCCAGAGGCAACCATTTGACCCATTATGTTTGTTTATCAGATACAAAGCAACGAAGATATCCTTCCAAACATTTTTTTACTATCTCAGTTTTCCATCAGATTGAGGATGATAAGATGAGCTATGAGCTAACTGAGTACCAAGACAAGAAAATAATTCTGCCAAAAATTTCCAGTGAAAATGGGATCCCTGTCACTTACAATAATCTTTGGGTTTCCATGTAGCTTTTGAATTGTTTCCATAAATGCAGTAGAAACTGTACTGGCTTTAAATGGATGTGATAATGCACAAAAGTGTGCATACTTGGTAAGTCTATCAACTACCACCATGATGACACTCTTTCCCTCAGACTTGGGTAAACCTGTGATAAAATTCATTGAAACCTCCTCCCAACGTTGGTTTGGAATGGATAATGGTTGTAATAGACCCGGGTTCTTAATTGTTTCAACTTTATTTTGTTGGCAAACCAAACATTCTTCCACAAACTTTTGAATATCCGATTTAAGGCCATCCCAAAAAAATTCCTTCTTAACCCTGTGGTAAGTTTTTAAAAATCCTGAGTGCCCTCCTAAGGGAGAAGTGTGCAATTCCATAAGAATCTTTTGCTTGAGTTGGGAATTCTTACAGAGGTATAAGCGATCTTTGTACCATAACGAATCATTTTTCCAGCTAAATGTATCAGATGTACTGGAATCTTGTTGTAACTTTCGAATAAGTGCCCACACTTCTTGATCATTCTTCCATTCCTCCCTTGCTTCGTTTATCCAATCTGGTTGGATAATAGAAATGGCGCACAACAATGCTTCCACGTCCTCATCCTTTCTTGAGAGTGCATCTGCCACCACATTTTGCTTCCCTTTTTTGTAGATGATTTCAAAGTCATAACCCAACATCTTTGTGACCCACTTTTGTTGCTCTTAAGAGGATAATCTTTGTTCTAAAAAGTATTTAAGGCTATCATGATCAGTTTTTACCTTGAAGTGTCTTCCCATTAGGTAGGGTCGCCATTTCTTAAGTGCATGTAGTATTGCCAACATTTCCTTCTCATAAATAGCTTTGTGTAAAAACTTTCCCTTTATTGGACGACTTTCAAAAGCAATGGGTCTTTCATCTTGCATTAAAACAGCACCAATTCCATTTCCTTAAGCATCACATTCCACAATAAAGGTTTTTGTGAAGTCCGGTGTAGCTAAGACCGGTGCTTGGCACATTGCCTCTTTAAGATGTTCAAAGGCCTTTGTTGCTTCTGGAGTCCATGAAAATGCATCTTTCTTCAATAATGTTGTTAGAGGTGTTGCTATTCTCCCATAATTCTTAACAAACTTGTGATAATACTCTGTCAACCCAAGAAATCCTCATAGATGCTTTATGGATGTGGGGATTTTCCATTCCTTAATGCCTTTAATTTTCTAGGGTCTACCTTAACTCCTTCATGAGATACAATATGACCCAGATATTCCACCTCTTGTACTCCAAAGAAACATTTGGATCTTTTTGCATATAATTTTTTCTCCTCCAATAGTTGTAGCACCTTGTCAACATGTTCAACATGATCCTTGCAAGACTTGTTGTAGATTAGTATATCATCAAAAAATACTAACACAAATTTTCTAAGGAAGGGTTTGAAAATGGAATTCATCAAACCTTGAAATGTAGAGGGTGCATTGGTAAGGCCAAAAGGCATGACCAAAAATTCATAATGACCCTCATGAGTGCTAAATGCTGTTTTTGGAATGTCTTCAGTCTTCATTCTGATTTGATGATATCCTGAACGAAGATCCAACTTGGTGAAGTAAATTGATCCATGCAATTCATCCAGTAATTCATCAATGACAGGAATGGGAAACTTATCTTTAATAGTGAGCTTGTTGAGCTCCCTATAATCTGGACACATGCGCCATGATCCATCCTTCTTGTGCACCAATACTAATGGAGCAGAGAAAGAACTTTGACTAGGTTGAATTATACCAGCCTCTAGCATTTCTGCAACCATACGTTCAATTTCACTCTTTTAGGCATAAGGATATCTATATAGCCTGATGTTTGGAGGAACACTTCTGGAATCAGATGAATAGCATGATCATGATCACGAATAGGTGGGAGACCTTTGGGAGTCTCAAATACCTTGGAATGATTGTCCAAGGCTTTTTGGAGATCTGGAGAAATAGATGATTTCGATGCAGAAACATCTAGCAAACATAATTGTGCAATTACACCTCTTTGTTCCTTTTTTAGAAGCTTTGTCATACCGTTAGAGCTGATTATATTTCCCGGTTTCCCTGCAATACCCCTTAATTCAACTTCCTTTCCTTCTGCATAAAATTTCATGAAAAGTTCTTGAAAATTAAAAGCTATTGTACCCAAGGATTGTAGACATTGGACTCCTAGTACAACATCAACACCTCCCATTGGAATGGAAAGCATTGGGCTAGTCAATACATATTCTCCCATGGATAGCTTGATATTATGGCACTTTCCAGAGAAATTTATTGTTCCTCCATTTGCAACCATCACTTGACACTCTGGTGCTGGATATAGGAAGCAATTCAATTCTTTTTCTACCTTACAATGAATAAAATTGTGGGTACTTCCTAAATCAATCAACACTATTACCTTTTTCTTCTTGATTTGTCCTTCTATCTTGATGGTTTGAGGAGTGGTAATTCCAGCCAATGCATTACAAGATATGGTTAGATTTATTTCTTCTTTATGTAGGCTTTGTTCCTGGAGTATAACCTCTTCTTTTGACCTTTCTTGCTCCTTTTCTTCTTCCTCTTCACAATCTATGTAGAATAATTTCTTCTCAACACACTTATGACCTTTAGTGTATTTGCTATCACAACTGTAACAAAGCCCTTTTGCTCTTTTTTCTTCCAATTTTTGTGGTGTCAACCTTATAGGTTGTGGAAGACTAGGGGAAACAATACTTCCATCTTTATAGTTGTGAGTGGTATGCTTCCTGGTTGCCATAATTTTGCTTTCCATTTTTCTTGCTAACCTGAATGCCTTCTCTAATGAACCAGGTTCCCAAAGGCGAACATCATGTTGAATATTATCCTTTAAAGTCCCTATGAACACATCAATCCTATGCTCCTCTGGAATATTTTTTACCCTTATGTTCAATTTTTGGAACTCCTCAATTTGCTCCATTATTGAACCCTTTTGTTTGAGACTTATCAATTGGCTAAAAAAAGTGTTGCTTTTTGTATCCTCATAATGTGCTATCAATTCTTCTGTAAAAATTTCCCAAGTGATAATTTGTTTACGAGAGCAAAGCCATTGATACCATACAAACTGATTTGGTTCCAAATATAAAGTTGCAATATGTACCTTTTGTGTGTTTTGCACATTATTGAGATCGAAAAATTGCTCCATATGTAATATCCATGTTGCGGGATCCTTGCCATCAAACTTCCTCATATCGATTTTTGGAATATGGTGGGTCTTCGATCCAACATTAGAGTCTATGAAATCATGATTAACATTTCTTTTGTTCGCATCATGAGTTTCCTTTACTACCCTTTCACCATTAGTAAGTATTTCTTGTAAAAAATTTGTCAAATCTATCTTCAAATCGTCAATATTAGCTTCCACGCCATTCATCTTAGATTCCACGCCCTTTATCTTAGATTATGTGCCATCTATATTAGTTTCTGTTAGCTTTTGTGACAGTGAAATTTGTTGCACTTGGTCTTGTAATTTTGATATATCATGTAACATTTCTTCCTCTTCTTCATGAGTCATGCTAGAGCTTTCAGGTTGCTTACTAGGTGTTTGCATTTTCTTTCCTCGAGGCTTCAGTTATCGATAATAATTCTCTACTATGCCCTTTGAATTCCTTCAAAATGATTTTTCAGACCAAGCTTAAGCAAAAATTTAAAAAAATTCTACACACCTTTTTTCACTTTGTAGGAGCTCAATATTGCCTCTGATGTATCTCTGTAATTTCGGATCATCCAATTCTAAAATTGCGACCTGTAGTAGACCTATGTGTCCTCTTTCCAATGCCACCAGTCTGATCCCAATTGGATTCTCCAAGAAAGAGTTATGCCAAATCTCCCACAGTGACCTGATTATAGACTACTTCAGTAGAGCGAACTTGTACGATGTGCCACGTGTCCCTGTTTTGACCTTTGGCTCTGAAAAATATATACAAGAAACTACAATCTGTTCTCTTTTTGTACCTTCTTACGAAATTTCAATCTGAAGCTCAAAGAGAAAGTTATGACGATTTTCCCCGGGTCACCTGTTTCGAATGTAATTCAGGAGTCTGCAAAAAGACCAACTTCCTCAGATTATATCTCTGCAAATATAGCACGAAAAGCCCTGAAATTTGGACCTGAGCTTCACTGCGATCTCGTCTCAAATGGTTTTTTTTTAGCTTCTGAAACATTGCAGAAAAAAAGTTATAGCGAAAATGCCACAATGACCTATTTGGAGCAACGAAACCCTAGAATCCAAAGCTCTGATACCAAATGTTATGAAACCAGCTCACAAAAAGATAGAAAAGATAGATCAACGCCTTAGAATTCAGCCTCTTCGAGGGGGCAACCTCCTTTAAATTACACAAATGAATGATTCTTTGATGATTCAAATGACAAAACCTCCTTTCTATATATAGGAGTCTAAGGAGTCATAATATAACCCAGCCGACCTAACAATAATAATATAAAGGCACAAAAATAACAATAGAGGGATTCTATGGGGCACAGTAATAACAATATGGGGACAATAGGGGCACAACAATATTAATAAGGGATAAAACTACAATAATAATGGGGTAATCACTAGTATTATAGGGACCTAACAGAGAGTACAAGTGGCATTGGATTGTAGCGTTGGACATTGGATAAATATTTGAATTTGACAGTGGATTCTGGACTTCCTCGGAAGGAGGTGAATCCTAGTATTACTTTGAAGGTGCAGGTGTGAGCCTCTGGATAACCTTGTTGTTGATGTAGGCGTCGTATCCTTTTGTTTGTTGGTTGATAAAATGTGCATATGTGCATAGTTGTCCTGATGATGGATCCCTGTTGGGATTTGAAACGTTGACAGAAATAATGGTTTTACTGTGGGTTCCATGGTTTCTAATAAAGAAGATATTAACCACAGAAGTCTTAAATCCAGAATATGGTTATTTTCTGGTTGAAGAAAATTTGCATGAGTATATGTGGTTATTATAAATACTATAATGAGCTATGTTATATAGCTCCAATAAATGGTATGATTGTCATGTTTCAGCAGCGGTCATTGTAAACACTGCAACGAGCTATGTTATAAACCTCCATGGGTAGTATGTATTATTTTCAGCATTCTTATTGGTTATGGGTGTCATTGAACAATGAGGATGGTGTTCCCCCAAGGGGGAGGGCTCTGTAACAGCCCTGGTTAAAAATTCATATAAAAAAATATAAGACCATCTTCATGGGACACGTATTCCAAGATGAATTGTGTGCAAAACATCCTAGTTGGTGTTCATTCGGTTTTTCGTGGCTAAGGCAATGGAAAAGGCTTTGGAAAGGAATGAGGCATTAATTGGCATTTTATTTATGAAAATAAAGGAAATTAGGAGAAAAGTGAGGTGAAATATCACAGGTTGCATGTGAGGAGGAAAATGAAGGAAAATAATGGAAAATGAATAAAATAGAGGCCTCATTAATAAAAAGGCTTTTGAGGATCAGTTGGCAATCTTGGTCAATTCAATTTTGGATCTCTCTCTCTCTCTCTCTCTCTCTCTCTCTCTCTCTCTCTCTCTCTCTCTCTCTTGGACATAGAGTTTTCTTGGATCACTTTGACATTGGATCAAGAAAGGAAGAGAAGGAAAGAGGAAGGAAGGAGCAAGCAAGGAAGAGTAGGATCAACCAGCTACAACAATATTCCTTGTAGTTATCGATTTGAGTGTGTCTTTTCCTTGCTAGATTTGGAATGCATGGTATTGTGTGTGGGTCCTTTTCTATTATGGCATGATTTTTTCCAGGTGTGACAGTGTTTTCAGCCTAGCCTTATCATTTTCGGATAGCCATGGTGAGATGGGGTTCTCATGTTTTGGATGATCTAGATTGTCAGATGGATTCGAAGTTGAGTGAGGTGGATCTCTAAATGATAGAACACATGGCCTAGTAACCCCTTAACCGGACTATGGGTTGCGGTAAATCCATATTTTGTGTTGCCTTGATGAGCCTAGGAATCCTCAACCGGTGAATGGCATGGTGAAAAGGCAAGTTTCTATGTCAAGATAAGTCATGAGTTCACCTAACCATGGACTAGATAAATTAAGCACTTCTAAGGGTTAGGTAACAACACTTACGAAATATTGACTTAGTAGGATGCAACACTAGGAGAAAACACAAAAATAACATATAAAACAACATGATGACACTAAGGGGCTTGAAACAAATATTCATGTAGGCTCCAAAACTGACTTAGGTAAAAAAATTGGAGGGTCATTGGAGTAGGGACAATATATCTAATTGGTAATATTTCATCCATTAGAATTCAATAAGGTTCTACTCCTTATATTCATTCACCAAAACAAGATATTGAAAGATAAACCAATAGAGAATTATGGGAAGAAGTTACCCTACAAGATTTATCAGGGAAACAGGAGATAGAGAAACCAGTAAAACTAAGTGTTTTAGCAACTCCTTAGCAAAGAGAAAAATAACTCAAAAGAGTTATTGAATATGTTCCATATTCCACTTCATAGTCAGAAGGAACAACGTTCAGAGTATAGAAAAGGAAAAAATTAAGGGAAAGATAAGAAGCAATGTTAGAAACTATGTTAACTAATATATCTACACCTTCTACAGTTGCTTTTTCAAGCAAGCCTATATATAATCCACAACAAGTGGAAACAAAAACAAGACAGTATTCTTCAACTTCTTCTTATACCAGTTAGAGTATTTTTTCTCAATTTATGGAAATTAAAAAGAATAATGAAGATTTGAATTCAATCACGTACATTTAATTTGGAAACAAAGTTCTAAAAAAAATAGATTACTCTTAGCTTTGGATGCTAAGAAGGGGCAGTTTCAATTGGCCATATTAGAACCTAAAATCTAGAGGGCTAAATCAGTAGAATATTATAAGACTTCCATATCTTATTTTAACACAAAGAAGATCCATCCAGTTGACCAAATTGATCTTTATAGACAAATAGGGGAGATGATTTACTCTACCTTAACTAGTTCAACAATTAATTTGTCTAAATTGCAGAACACGTTGAATAACACAATTTATGAGTTAAATATGGAAAGAACATCATGTTTTGCTAAGGATACTAGGATAAAATCATTGGAGGACATAGTTATCAAACTAGGATTAGATCCTAATGATGTCATGTTTCCCAAGAAATCATGAAGAACATAAATCAAGACATTTAGGCTCTTCGCAAAAGGTTAAAACTGCCAGCTAATGAGCATCCACAAATGCAACCAATTGGAGAGATGGAGAAAGAATAAGAATTGCTCCTAACAGTAATGATCGAGCAGAATAAGCAGACACACAGCTTGGAATCACAAGTGGTACTACTATTGAAGGAAAGAGAGCAAATAAAAGAGGAAGTTGGTTCATCATCTCAAAATAATTTAGAAGGAAATGATTCCACTAAAGAATTAACAAAGGCATTGTCATATTTGAGCATAAAGAATCAATAAATTGATAATTTGAAGAAAGATTTAGAGAAACTTGAACAATAGAAAATTAAGTCAGATAATTCCTCAATTTTTGAATTTCAAAAGAATTCTAGGTTACAGAAATAGCTGGAATGGAATTTGGGTCAAGTCAATAGTTCTCAGTGTTTAATCCAAGCTTAATGATATGGATGGAAATTATGTCTTCAATTTCTAGTGTTTGGACATCAATTGAAATTATGGTTGAATAAGCGAAATTGTTGCAACAAGCATAAACAACAATATATCAAATAGGGAATGAGCTTGGAAACAAGCCCAATCATGCTGGTAAGATTATAAAGTTTTTGAATTAAAAAACAAAGCAGGAATTAGAAGAAATAGATATTGTTGACAAGACTCATTCAATTATTCAAACCAAAAAAGTTTTAACTAAGAAGAATTTGATGATGAAAATGAAAAAAAATGTAAGTCCATGCAAATTCAGGTTAACAAGTTTAATAAGAAATTATCTGCTCTATAGCAAAGAGGCTTACCTTCTTTCAAAAACTCACATAGAAAAATTGTATCTAAGGAAGAATATTAGAGATTGTTTAATAGGGTTGCACAAGATAAGTCAAATTTTGTTGGAGTAATAGGAGATTTGAGTGGTCAAAGTCTTCTTGAGAAATTATTTCATGTTTTTTTTTTAGATCAAATATTTGTTCACAACTAAACCAACCTTTCATAAATACAATGAAGTGGATGAAACCTATAGAAATATGGTTACTTCAACTTATCCAATGGGAGAAGAATGGGAACGACTCGTTGATTTTATATCCTAATTCTTAATTCAACAATGGTATCTTGAAGGAAAGCTATGATTCAGCATATGATAAAGCCAGATCCATATTCAGAGGAGAAGAATCAGAGAAAATTCAAATATTGTGGAACAAAATCTAGAAATCAAGGATGGTTGCAGATAATCAAGCTGAAGATTTTCTGTATTGATGAAAGATTTTTTTGAGAGCATCCAGTTGGTTATTTTGGATAGAAATTATTTTCGTTATAATCTATATAAATAATATTTTGTACAAAATTTATATCTATTGTATATTTTAATTGGAAAAGGATTGATCCATGGACCAAAAATTTGGATATTTCTATAATATCTAATATTTCAAAGTTAATCAAGGAGTTATGTTTTGAACTTATAGCAACATTTTTTCACATGTTAGTGTTTCTAGTCTCTCATTATCTTCTTCTTCAATACATTTAATATTGTATAGATAATTGGGAAAAGCTTGGCTAAGAATTAGCCTCTCTAATATCCCCTTACAAAGTTATGTTCAATACTGCGTTGATTAATCAAATAGTTTGTTTGCTTTGGTTACTCTGCAATTTATAGATTGTTTCCCTCTGTACAATTCCTATATGTGTTAATGTTTATCTATAGAAGGTCCTTCTACATGCTTTATATTCTCATCATATAATTAAGTATTCAAATTGGATATATAAATTATCTATTGTATTCTTCATTCTTCTATCAACACCTTTAAAATATTGTATGTGGTTACTATTGAAAATCAGCACTTTGGTTAGTCTTTAAAAGGAGAAGTCTTATTTACTTAAACAAGGGTGTTTATCCATGAAACGGCCATATTTAACTCACATCATTCGTATATATTCTTTGACATGGTTCCCTAGCTAGGAATTGTCAAGAAAGGACAACTGGAACCACAATGTTGAGTTTTACAGGGTGGAGATGGTGAGTCTCTCAATTCCCAGGGAATTTGTTATTTGCAACTCAACTAAAGGGTGGAGACGGTGATTCTCTAGATTCCCTGAGAATTTTGTATTGCAACTAAGATGAAGGGTGGAAACAATGAGTCACTTGATTCCCTAATCATTGGTCATTTAAACTAAGTTTAAGGGTGGATACATTGAGTCTCTCGATTCCATGTGCACTTATTGGTTGCAACTTAGTTGGAGGGTGGAGGTGGGAGACCTATGGAGTCCCTAGAGAAAATGCAGGTTGTGGTTATCCCTTAAGGAGAAGACCCCAAAGTCTCTGGAATCTAGCTCAGGGGTGATAGCTACAAGTGAGACTTAGTTGTAGTTATTTGTGGTTGGGTGGAGAGTAATAGTCCAAGACCCAATTTCCCAAAGATCTATCAAATAAGTATACATTTGTAATTTTCATGATAATGAATTTATGTCACATTTGGTATCACTAATACATGTAGGTACATGGTTGTGTTAATGGTATATTACAGGATTGGTTAACATTTTGTGTGATTACTTAAGGCACTAGAACATCGTGCGAAAATGTTGTGATATGTTTCATATGGAATCATTTACTTGTAGTAGCACGATGAATATTTAATTGTAATCCCTTAATATTTTTATTTGTGCTTGCACTATGTGATGTGAGGATTTCCTCCCCTTTATCTTCGTTGATCTGTTATCTAGTATGTAGGTTTCTTCCAACCAGTGGAATACATACCCTCGTGTTGGGTATACACATTCATATTTTTAAGATCTTGAACCAACAACCATATGTTGTGAAATGTGGAGCACAGTCATGTGATCTAGCCAATATGGTTTTATACCCTGTGTTCTCGGTAATGTTGCACCTTTGTTATGAATGCTTTTAGGATCAAATCACACAAGGCTAGGAGTCCTAGTTTGTATCTTGTCTTAGTGCTGGAACATAATGGTGATCCTTGCTTGTAAACTTGAGTATAGCCTTGGTTCTCAAAAGGATATACTCAACTTGGTTGGTGTATTTAGTGAGGGTGATTATTTATATGTCCTTACTAATAGCCAAGTTTCCTGAAAACCTTTTGCAATGTTGCATATTTGTTCTTCATGCTAGTAATTCTTGTATATGTGTGTATAAAAACGTGTAGGGCTATAGTATGTCATGGGATGCACCTTGGGGTGTAGTAGGAGGTTTGGAGTCCCTTCCAGAGTCACCAAGTCAATGAAAAAGGGTATTTGACTACCATCAATGTAGCTCATACCTGAAATTACCATCCATAATAAGGGGATAGTTGTAGGAATATGGTATTGTTAACCATGTGACAATAAATGTGGCTTGGTCTTAAAGTTGAACTTGAAAATGGATCCTCCTCCTTTTTCGTGGAATGTCAATCTTCTTACTTCCCTTCTTAGCACCATATGATCTTGGTTGTTTCTAACAACTTACAGATCTTGTTAATTTCCCAAAAGAGGCCTATAGACCTCTAAGCAAGGATATAATTATTCCTCATGGGATGTAGAAGGCTTGGGGAACTGTATGCTTCTGAGAGCCTGAATGGGTGAAAACTCGCTCGCCAAATCCTATCATGATCACTTTGAACCTAGAAGAGGAAACCTTGGGGTAAGCTCAGGAGGGTTAGCACCTTTGTGTGCCTCATGATGCCCTGAGGGAAATATTCCACCTCTGGAACAGATCCAAGTTCTCATAGAACCACTGTAGTTGAGCTATGGCTGAACTCAGCAAAAAAGGGTTAATGTGAATTATACAACTCATGTTTTGTGTATAACCGCATTAGCCTCAATCGGGCATACTTATGTGTGTGCATAGGAAGGTCCCATATGTGATTGAAACCTAAACTTATCTCATTGTAGTGAGAAATAAAGTGCGATATGATCCCATATAAGAAGCCTTATCATTAACTAAGTTCCTTCCTTTCTACCCTCATGACCAAACATGTGATCAAGAACGATCACCCTTATGATGAGTGGACAGGATCAAGCATGAAAGAGGGTTATCAATGGTCATGAGGAAGCCCAAATGACTTAAGCCCATAGGTTATACCCTGGGAGTTTGTGAAGGTTATGCAGAAGAAATGGTTAGGCTGACAAGGACCAAGCTAATGTGGTAGCTCCGGTAACGTGGAATAGGCCAGTATGATTTGGAATTCGCGCATTGGTCAACAGGGAAAATAGATTTTTAAGCAAAGAGAGCTTACCGCTATGTTAAGAAGTGGTAAGTGGGAACCATTTGGTGAGAAATGTTGTAGCAATTGATGGGGACATCCCTGCCCTAGATTCTGTCTCCTGGAAATAATAAGACGCAATATCCATAGGAGAGTCTAGATGACTCGGTTCCAAATCACCATTGAATAAGCAAGGCCATCATAATTGTTAAGTGGGAGAGAAAGTCTATGGACCAACCGAAAACATAGACTGTGTGGTGGGTGCACCCACCAGGATATGTAAGCCAAAAGGTTATTCCCAGGGATTACAAGGTGGGACGCACCTTGAAGAGAAGTGAGATGACATAAGCCTAGGTTTTGGCGGCATACACGCGAACCCTATTATTTAACCAATGGTGAAAAAGGGTGGACCCACCTTCCTATTCAACTTGGAAGGCTAACCTTGAGAAAATTGTGAAGGCTGAAGGAAACAAGGGTCAGGTAATAGAACCTAGGAAACATGAATGTAACCATCAATAAATGACTTGACAATTGAATGCATATGGCATGAATGTTGGGGAAACCATGAACAGGTCGGCAGCTAATGTTCCCAAGCCAAGTTCTGTGACATTAACTCTATGGAAAGTTAACACATCCTTGTGAAAATAAATACCATCAAGCCTGGAATCCATGTGACAGTTCACTCAAACATTTTGTCAAACACTTTGGTGACATAACCAAACAGAACTCAAATTGAGAGTTACAAGGAAGAATTGAAGTATCTTGGGTGCATGGAGTCCAAGGTGAGAAAAGAAGGGAATTTTTGTACAAAAATGAGCATGCTCCAAATGTACCTCTCGAGCTAGAAAAAACCCTCTTCTAGATCTATAAAGAACTGAGAAAATATCACCAAAAATCATTATAAAAGATACATGAAATGCAAGACATAAAAGCTATTAAAAATAACTAATAAGAACATGATCTTATTGCGCGAGAAGGAGGACCTGCATAGGATTTTTGAAGCCAAACTAAACAATTGTGAAGCATGAAGAAACCACATTACTATTGTGGCCTTAGAGGATCAATGTCTCCTCTAATGTGGCCCTGTCAGAATAATGTCTCCTCTGATGCAACCCTAGCATATCAATGTCTCAGCACTCAAAAGGATAGGGTTTATGTTGAGAGAGAACTGTAAGGAATTTTTTTCCATGGATTTGGTGTGATTCAAATCACAGATCGATGGTTTGGGTGCAGGGGAGGGAAAGTAGAGGGGGAAAGAGTATTATGGAACAAAAGAAGCCTTGGTGGGATATAAAATATAATATATTATATATAATTAGTCCTATATTATATATAATATATCCTAGGTGAAGAGGTAGTCTAGCCAAAGGAGGCCAAATGAAGTATCAATTTTGGTTCACATTAGAAGGAGTCAAAATGCTTAGAGTATGAAACACAACAAATCAAAATTTCCCTAAACCTAGGTGATCTCGCTTGATTGTCGAATTCTTTCTGTGACTCAAATTTGAGTCTAGAAAGCCTCCAACAATGTCAATGCATGCATCTACTATTGATATGTCAAATTTGAGTGTATAAGCACAAATTGAAAAAAATCAATATCGGCCCCATTCACAGTTCATTATGTGTGGAATAAATTAATTAGCGTATCATTTCGAACACTAATTATTAGTAAATTTTAAGCAGTGACCATTGGTCCTTAGCAGAGTTAGGTCGACATTTAGTAACAATAAGCTTGAGATAGGTGTGGATGATTGGTTCCTAGTCATCATATTCGCATTCATGGGAACTCTTATACTTTGATATTCGAAGTAGGAGCATAAGAGAGATATAATAAATTATGTCATGTATTAGTCGTGAAAACAAGCTTGAGATCAATGCAAATAATGATCTTCTCCTGTTTTCAAGAATAATGTAGTATACTCTACTAAACAAGGCCAACCACGTGAAAATGGAAGCTCATTTGGCCAATCCCCCCACCCCCCTCACATCACTCTCAGTATCCCCATTACCCAATTTATCTACTATAAAATATTCGAAAGAAACATCATAAGAATCCAGCATATATATAAATTACTAAGAAAACAAAAATTTAAGTTAAATGACAAAGAACAAATCAACTAAAAACATATAAACACATACCTTGTGCATTTCAACATTTCGATGTCATTAATATTCTTCTTCATACAACTCAACATTTATGTCATCAAGTTCAAAAATGGCATTGAAATGATCCACCATTTCACCGTCATCACCAAAGTCATCATTTTGTTCAAATTCTTCAAGTTCTTCATCTCACAATACATCATCAATATCATTTTCATTGAGAACATTGTCTCAAACATCTCCTTGAACTTATTCGACATCTTCATGATTTGACACATGATCAATTAATTTCTCCTCTACATTATCATCTTCTTCTACTACATTATCATCTATCGACCTTCCTCTTGGATCATATCTAACAACATATGACCAACTTGCTCTACCTAGAACTTCTAAGTAAAATACTTTTTCACATTGGCTTGGAAGAACATAGTGATCCAATCCTATCTCAAATTACCTTGTATTAACCATGGAAAATCCATTATCATGTTGAATAACAGTTCTATCAAGTCCATGTTCGTTCATTCATAGAACATATCATTTCATGTCGAACAGAACCAATTTGGAGTATTCAAAGTCACACTTAAGTATGTCATTCAAATACCCATAGTATCAATTTTCAAAGACTTGTGGAAGTGTGTCATATCTAGAGGAAACATTAGTTACCTCGAAGATTGCAGTTATCCCATAACAAAAAAAATCCTCTTTTCATCCAACTTTTTGATGCAAAATTTATGGCCATTGTGGTACACAACCTTGTGGTGTTTCAGTTGCAATATTCCAAACACATAAAAAGGCATTTTTAATTAATAAACATGTTCATATAACTCGGAAATTATCTTTAAAAAACACACATGTATTCACATTAATAATATATTTACAAAATAACTTAATAAAATATTGCAAGCCAATGAAAATGCATGCTTGCCTATTTATCTTTCAAACCATTTGTTAAATCAATTTCCCTTTGTGCAATATTGGCATCTCGATCGTGGTGAGCTTCTTTAACCAATGTAGACACCCCCTGCCATGACAATGTATTACGATATTTTCACATATTTCAATCCATGGCTTCATCCAATCAAGATTTTTTGCAAAGTATAAATTTAGTGCACCCCACTCTCAACCAATTGTATCGAAAAGTCATAATTCACCAATAAATATTAGTTACCATTGTCATTATTAACAATTGATGAAAGAATAAAAAATAAATATATGATATATACAAAAATGAAGTTTTATAAGTCTTATAAAATTTCTTATAAATCTCCACATTAAATATTTAATTAATTACCTCTCACTTTCGTTGTACTACCTCTCCCAAATAGGTGCTCCCCTTCAAATTTTTTGATGGAGTTCAAATCCCAAATGTGATCCACACACATATTTTTTGCTAATATAGGAAGAAACTAATTATTATACACCATGTATTGATATTCTAGATATACCTTCACCATAGAACCCTCTAAACATACTCTTTGTCTAACCAAAGTCTTCAATGATTTCAAGTGCCTCTCCACCATCCATATTGACCTTGTGTGTATAGGTCCACACAATTCAATCTCCTCAAATTAGTGTATGAGGTAGTGTTGTTGTGCATAAAAAATTCTGGAGGTTGATACTTTTTCATTTCACACATTATCCGAGGAATCTCTCTCTTTCAATGCCTTATGTCATCTTTATGTATTTGTTTCAATGACAACCATCTACAAATGATGCAAGCAAATAACATGTTTCAACAAAGCATAATATATTACACTACAAGTAAAACACATGTCATTAAGCATGATCAACAATTAATTTAAAAAACACTCGGCATATAAATCGCTACTTACCTCATGTATTTTCCAAGATCATATATAACTTGTTTGACGTTATTGTCGAAGTCGTCTATGAGAGATAGATGTAGAACATACTATAACAATAAAAACTAATCATTATTTGTTTAATCCAAAGTAGACAAAAGAAACCATAAATATGCATATACTAATATAGAGATATCAAAATAATTACCTTAATGTGTGTCAACCGTGTGTTTTTACTCCACCAAATTCACCTTTCCTTCTTAAGATATTATTTATGTTTGAAGAAAATCCTATGGGAAATTTAATTCTACAAATGATCTATTTTATATCATCGCTTTGCTTCTCTATTAATAACCATGGAAAGTTGCTTACATATCCATAGCTACTTGAACATATCCCACTTTTCATTGCATCATTGGCTTCCACAATGTCATTATAAATTTTGACGATTTTTTCTTTATCCCTCCTACCATCTATGATTTGCCATAAAAAATTTATCACATTCTTCCCGATATGCATTGTATCAAAAAAATGAGCTATTCTTAGGTTCTCATAGTATGGCAGCCTCATGAATTGAGCGGGATAATTTTTCATTCCTCGTGGAAGCCCATGTCCTTGATGATGATTTATGTTATATTCCAACTTCCATAGGTGAGGTGTCATTCTTTGTGGTTTTAATACAGTCTCTTCTTTCCCATTGAAAATATGAATTTCAGTAACATGATACCTATGGTTATTTGCGAGGAAGTACCTATACTCATCAAACACTGCCATTCCTAAAGTTGTTGAAAGACGAGAATTCATCTTACTAAGGAGCACAAATTGGAAATGCAAATTTACCCTTTGTTTGAAGACCTGTAAGAGATGGATTAATATAAATTACTATAAACGAAGTGATTATTTAAAAAACATACACGGTATTATCTAATTTAAATAATTATATACTATTAAAGTGCAATGGAATGTTACATACCACAAAAATGTGTTAGTCTTGGGGAATCATGAATTGTCCATACATGTATTCCATGGAATTGAAATTTCCTCTCCCCTATTGATTTACACATGTCATACATAATGATGTCGACCCATAATTTAATTAACTCGTTGATAAGAGGCTTGATTTATACATTCATATCTTTAACTTGGTACTTCCCTAATTGGTTGAAAATGCACATAATTACTACCATGGTATTTACATATAACTAAATAAATAAATATAACATATTATGAAACAAACAAGCCAAATGAAAATGTTACAATATTCAAAAATTTAATGTAAACAAATACTTCAAACAATATTTTTCAACATAAGGTGCTCCCTCTTTATTGACATCCAAGGAGGAATGTTACTATTGATAACAAAAATTGGCCACACAAAGTCAATAGTCTTAAGCTCTCTAAATGAAATTGGCATCATCAGTTTCCAATGAAAGCCTAACATTATGAGGTTAATTTTTAAAATGCATCCATTTTTCCTTAATTTTCCTAAATGCATAACCATCTATAGGCATTCAAAGAAAACCATCTCTACTTCTCTTCTATGCATGGTAATCCTTAAATTGTGCTATGATTTGACACTTGAATAATAGTTGCAAACCTAGAATTATGGGAATATGATGATGAACCTTTTGAGGAAACTTTTTTGTTATTTGATTGGTTTGATATCTATCGTTGTCACATTTCAGATTTTGTTTTCAATGCATGTTGTCCATAATATATAATATGATCATTAGGACAAGCATCTAGAGCTTGATACTCCATTCCAATTTGTTTCATAACATCATATAAATCTTGGTATGTGTGTGGTAAGTTATTTGGAAATGGTAATATAAATTCACCTAACAATCTATTACAAAATAAAAAATCACTAGTTAGTGTAAAGAATATTAATCATAAATATTGCATTCTTATTTTACACATTAATTAACACAAAAAAAGGGGAAAAAATTAACCTTTCATGTACTGATGAAACATATTACATTACGCCATAAGATTATTTTCATACAAGTGTTTGACAAACCATTCAAAACCTTTAAATTCACCAAAAATAATGTAGCAAAGAGAATATTTTCTCTTGAGCCTTCATAAAGTGGTGTACCTACCTTCTGTAGCACAGGTGCATCATAAATATCATCATCATTCTCATCATCGTACAAGTCTTGGATCAATTGATTTGTCCCATCATCTTGAACTATGTTATTATTGTCATTTTCTTCTATAGGATCATTATCTTGATCTTCGACCATATTCACTCCATGTTCCTCAACTTGTAGAACATCATTTCTAGTACTACTACTTGGTGCATTCAAATCAAAGTACCTAGGCGACCACCTTGACTTTACAATAATTACAAACAATCATGTGAAATTAGTATGTAGAACAAATATTATAACAATAAAAAAATTTACAAATACAATTAATATAAATAAAATATATATAATGATTCATAAAATATAGCTTACCATTAGACAATATTTGTTCCCCCCTTCAATGTGCCCATTCTTCCTACAATGCCTATTAGCTATTTCATATGAAATTTTTCGTGGACCTCTGCACCCGCAAACTTTGAAAGGGAAATAAAATTTCCCATCATTGACCCCTAGCCAATTAGTTCCCCATCTAATGTTTTTTAACATTCTTCCCAACCACAAAAAGATTATACAAAACAAAATATATTTTTCACTCGTGAAAAAGACCTTATAATGTTTCAGAATTATTGTCGTTATAGCAAAGATGTCACAAGATATCTTACATGCAGGATATTTATATATTTATTTATCATCGCAATTGAAATGTTAGATCATTAGTAAAATTTAAATATGACCATTAAACAAATGGTCAAATTGACATCGGAATGTAGAAAACCATTTGTTGTCACATTTGAGATGACAAATGTCATTTGTCACGATTTTGACTCCTAAAATTAGAAGTCACAATTGCAACATACTTCATTTGTCATCACAGTTGAGACGATCTAGAAATGGTTCGTCGCAATGTCGACACCATAGAAATAGGTCAAATGAATTGCGAAGAACATTGGGAATTTACACCACCAAAACTTTAAAAAATGACATTTTTCTTGACCGTTGCAATAGTATGGACCATGCCATTAGACTATGTCGTCACAATTTAGTCCTATATGTAGTAGGGCTGGATATTCCCAACAAGGTTTCTGCTAAATTTCACATTTCCAATTCCACTAATGATTTTGGGACTCAGGTGGTTTCCTCATCTTCTCCATCAGTAGTGTGGTCAAAGTGCTCAATTGTTGAGCCTCCACACCAAGCCATTCTAGCCGGAGAACTCTCACTTGTCACAAAATATGATGGGGTTGCAAATACTAAGAGGTTTTTCCTCAGTATATGTGGGGATGTGTATCTTCCTCCTAGTGGTTTCCCTATTGATGGAATTCCTTTCCTCCATGGGAATGGATCCTTGTAGCAATTTTTAATTCCATATTTTTGCAAAAAGGAGAAGTCGTTAGAGCTTCACAAGACTAAAGTTTCTAGGCCAAAAATTTTAGGTAGATTGTGCTCCTACATTTCCCAGGAAAGAATATGCCCTCTTGGAAGCATTCTCATCTAAGTTAATTCAATATCTTACACAAAAATATAATTTTTTCCAAGATGAAATCGAACAAATCTCTTCCCTTTCTGTTATTACAAATATTTTTTAACATAATATTGTCAATAATCAAGTTTACAAAAATCAGGCTCTAAAATATTTGTACAATGTCTACTTTCCCCCTCTAGGCAAGAAATCTACTATTCCTGGTAAGTTGGATCACCCTATGGGCATGGAAAAATGCTATAATAGGATTTTAAGGTCTTTTGGATCCCCTTAGATTACTTTTTTGACCTTTGGTCTTTCAATTTGTCCTGGAATCTTTGGTTACTCATACATGTTTTCTCACAATCACCCTCCCTTTGATCAGTTTTCATCTTCTCTGACCCTCAACCTTTAAATGGTTCAAATATGAGGTACTATATTGAACTTGGTTCATTTCCTCTTGGCCCTTCCTACAGGGATTCTTCAAAACTATCCCCTATTTTTTTTTACTCGGTGCATTCATTGACTCTGGAGTCCTCAAATCTAAAAACTTCCTTCAATAATGTGTCTATTAGAAAGAAAAAACAAAGAAAGAAAGAGTTGGCCTATGAAGAAGCTATCTAGAGAGGGTTATTTAAGGAGGTCACAAATCTTACTAGTAATCATAGGGCACTTAGAGCAAAGAATCCCTCCTGAGAAGGTTCCTCATCATATTGATGTCTCTAAATATCTGGGGAGTAGGGGGACCTCCCAAAAAATGTGTCCTTAGGAGACTTATTGAGCTTCATAAACATTCGGTAATTTTAATCTAGGAAATTATGGTGTCACAGTAATATTCTCGTGAAGAATTTCACAATACTTGTCCTAGTTGGTATGTTTATGTTGCAGATGCAGTGGGGTGTTCTGGGGGTCTATTGGTTATGAACAATCCAAAGGATGCTTCCTTTAAACCCT
Organism: Pinus tabuliformis; assembly: GCA_031772625.1. Taxonomy (NCBI): domain Eukaryota; kingdom Viridiplantae; phylum Streptophyta; class Pinopsida; order Pinales; family Pinaceae; genus Pinus; species Pinus tabuliformis. Next base: position 1,364,533,984 of record CM062817.1, on the reverse strand, counting down.
TTCTTTCGAAGACTAGTATTATTTTGGAAGGTTCTATGAGAGGTATAGAGAGCCTTATCCTTGTTGTTGATTGTTATGTGCCATATGTGTATAGAGAGACATTTTGGAAACAGCTACAGGATAGTGGTTTGTTTCTATACCAATATCTCATATTAGCTGGGGACCTAAATTTCACTACCTCTGCTAGTGAAATATTGGGGTTAATTCTCGAATTAACCCCTCAGCTCTTATATTATCTCAACTAATTCAAGACTCAAATCTTATTGATGTATGTCCCATTCCCCTGACCCGTACTTAGAGGAATGGGATATCAGGAGAATAAGGGATTACTAAAAGATTTGGTTTCTTTCTATTAGTTGAATCCCTAGCTAATAGGCTAGGTGAATTTTGGTGCTAGGTTAGTACTGAAGGTATCTCTGACCATTTCCTGATGTTCCTTTAGTTGGATTTTAAAACTTACTATATCAATTATTCTTTCAAATTCAACCACTCCTAGTTGACAGGTGATTCTTTCATATCGTTGGTCAAGTATTACTAGAAGGAATTCTTAGGTATACCTTTCATTTATGCCATGGAATATTGGGTATTCAAAATGAATGAACTCAAATAAAAGGTCAAGGTGTGGGAAAATATCAAAAAACAAGAGAGGGAGAAGGATTTGGGTTTTATTGAACAAGAGTATAGCAAAACTTTTCAATCCTATATCTCCTTAACATTTTCTAAAGAACTGAATTGTATATTTGTAATATGGAAGAGAGAAAGTCCCAAATACTAAAAGGTGAAGAGGAGGAATGGATATTGAAAAGTAGAGAAATCTAGGTAAAGTATGGATATGGAAACACATAAATTTTCCATAAATTTTCAAATTTTAGGAGAGTTTCTAATTTTATTTTGGAAATTGAGGCTAAATATGGTGCTACCAAAAGATCACAAGAGGTTTTTGAGAAGGTTGAAAATGACCACTTCACAATTCCTTTTCAAATACCCTAGTATTAATACGTGTGCATCTCAACTTCAAGCTATTCAAAAAAATCCTCATTTTTTTTATTAGAGGGGGAATTGGCTAAAGTTGGCAACCCTATAATTGTGGAGGAAGTTGAACAAGTCTTAAAATCCTTGGCAAAGGATAAAATTTTAGGCCCTGATGGGAGGACTATGGAGATTTACCTTGCTTTTCTTTATTTTATGGGGGTACACATTCTACGGGTAATGGTGGAGGCCAGAACATCTGGGATGGTTTTTGGAGAATTAAATGTCACTTTTATTTCTTTCATATCCAAATGTTCTAATACATATACCTTTAATGACTTCATATTGATTCATCTATGCAATCTGATCTACAAGCTATTTTCAATATCATCTCATATTAAAAAGAAATATCACAAAAATGATCTCACAAGATGGTTTTCTCACTGATCGATAGATACATGATGCCATTAATGTGGCCTTAGAGTCTCTTTATTATATTAAGATAAAAAAGATTGAAGCCCTTGTTTTAAAAATGGACTTGGTAAAAGTGTATGATAGAGTAAGTGGGAATTCCTTATGTTGGTACTCCTCCAAATTGGCCTATACTTGAAGGTCACAAACTGGATAATGGGATGTGTTCAATTAGCAAAATTTGTTGTGTTAGTGAATGGATATCCATCTATATTCTTCAATAGTACAAGAGGTCTGAGGCAAGGATGTTGGCTCTCTCCTCTATTATTCCTAATAGTCATTGAAGGCTTGAGTAGATTGATCATAAAAGCCAAAAGAGATGGTTCTTTAAAAGGGGTTAAGGTGTCTAAGACTTTGTATATTACACATTTTCTTTTTGTAGATGATGTTTTGTTATTTGGGAAGGTAGTTTTATTGAATGGGATACCTTTTCAAAAATATTTTGAATTTTGTTACTAAGCATCTAACATGGAGGTTAGCATCGAAAAATATACCTCCCTGCAGAACATAACTCAAGAAGAGACCCTAGCCACTATTAAATATATTTTTCCCTATAAAGTGGAAGATTTAGACAAAGAATTCAAATATCTAGGCTATTAATTGAAATCAAATTGTTACAACTTGGAAGACTAGTCTTGGTTAATTGAAAAGGTAGAAAGAAGAATAGGTAATCAATGTTATATGTGGTTATTATTGGGAGGTAGAATGATTATGTTCAATTTGGTGTTGGAGAGAATTTCGGTGTATTGGATAATTCTCTCAAAGATCCCTAAATATATTATTAGGGAAATTAGACAAAGAGTATTTAATTTACTTTGGACATAAAAAAAGGAAAAGGAAGGTTTTCAGTTAGCTAGATGGTAACTTTTTTCTCAACCTAAGTACCTTGGGGAATGGGGCTTTCAAAATATGCATTGTTTTGGTTAATCCCTCTCTATGAAGAGTCTCTACAGTGCATTATCTGGTCTAGGTCTCTGGATTCTCATTATCAAGGAAAAATATATTAAAAATAGGTTTGTCACTAACTGGCTGAGATATAATGTCCAAAAGAAATATAATTCCAGTTCTATCATCTAAATATGCCTTATGGATTCCTCCCCTCGGCTCTTCTCCTAGATTTCCTACAAGGTGGGAAAGGTAGTCAAATTATTCTTGCAAAAGATACCTTCTTAGGAGGAGTTGATTTGGGTATTCAAGGGAATTTAGTAGTTGAATGGGATCTTGTGATATCCCCTAGTTAATATTTTCCCCTTTTGTAAATATTTGTAACTACTTTAAAATGGTTGAGAAAGGAACACAAATTCCATTGCTTGAGGAAATGATTGTCCTTTAAGAACATAGTTACCAATCAAACAAGAAAATTACCGTTTACCTTTTTTTTTGTAAGTAGCAAAAAAAACACCCGATTTTGAAAAGTGGTTATTCCGAATAACCCCTTTTTTTATCATATTTTTGGCACTTTAAATTTTCTTATGGACATTTTTTTTAGATGTGAGTGATTTTCATGTTGATTTTGAAAAGTGTTGATGCAACGTCAACCCCTTTTTTAGAGGGTTTATTTATAACACTTTACATTTTCTCATGTCTTCTTCTTCTCTGAGATATTTATTTTTAAGTGTGTTTATGTATTTGTGTTTTTTTAATTTTTCTTTCCAATTTTTTGTAATAAAATCTTCATTTTTTCGAATAGTTAAAGAAATTTAAAAAGGGTGAATATTTTAAAGTTAGGATTTTCTATATGTTTATGCATTGTTAATTAATATTTCAATGCACATCAAATAATTGTCGCTAAAAAACCAATATTTTTAAACATATGACAAAAAAATACACATTTTCAATATAAATACAATGAAAAAAATACACATTTTGAGACTTTTTGTTAAAAATGACATGTTAAATAAACAATTTTTATGGGAAAATATTAACAAAAAAAACTTTAAAAATAGCATTTTTTATGAATTTTATGTCAAAAATTAATAGTAATCACTGTTTTTTTGCAAAAATTAATGATTCACATAAAAATTAAAGTGAAAATTAGATAATACAAATATTAAACATATAAGAACAATAATTAAATACTCATTCTTCTCATAAAAGCTCAAAGTCTAAACATTACAAGTAAAACTGATGAATAGCTCTCGACGTTGAGCTTTATTTGTAAGAATAACTTAAACTTAATCAATAATATCAACTAAGCCATGTTCATCATATTCTAGACCTTCATTAATGTCTTCTTCCACAATATTTTATATTTCAATTTGGTCATTTTCCTCTTCTATTGGATCTTTTATGTCTGTAAATCTTCCAAAGTGTCATTTTCCCATCATTCCATATAATGGTGGTTAAGGTTCCTTTTCCTTTTTTGCCAAATGTGATCCATTAAAATCCCTTTCCTAAAAAAAATGTCTTGCATTGCATCTGGAAGAAATTGAAGAGAATTAATTCTTTGTTGAATAAAATTGCATTGTAGTGAGTCTTTTTCAATGGCAATGCAATTTCTTCCTTTTTGTAGGCAACATGCTAGTGTTGTACCTAATCATCAAGCACAAAAGAAATAATTAAGTAAATTAGTATAAACACATAAAAACTAAAAAAAAAATATTAAAATTGAATTTTATATAATAAAACTTCCCTGGACTTTAGAATAAATCCAAAACCCAATCTCTTTCATTTGAACATAAATCTATAAGATAGTTAATCAATGCTTGCGGTTTTTTATAAATGTTAACTATCTCTCCTTTTGCATCTTTATCCTCATATGTTAGTTTTCTTATGACAACATCATGAACCAGTACTTGACTATGACTCTTTCCATCTACTCAATTCAGAAGAATAAGCTTATAGCTATCATCTTTTGTCCAACATTTAACATGGATGAACTCACAATCATTTATAATAGCATGATCTTTGAAAGAAACAAGATTTGACTTTTGCCTATAACATGACATACTAAAATTTCAATTAACTTGTACATAAATAAAAAAAATTAACATTAATCAAATATACAATTTAATGTCTTACCATGTAAGTTTCATCCTTGAGTTTTCTTTTCCCTTGAAGCTTGTTAATAACATTGCAAATTGTGTGTCTGAATGAAATGTCACAAATCTCCAAAGTGGTGATATTGTGACTTCTTGAAAGCCCTTAACCACTTTACTAAAATCTTGATAACTATAAGGTTCACTGTCATATTCAATGTCTGAAAATTGAAACCATGAGGAATATCTACAATAACTAGGGAATATTCCCTTTTAGGTATAATTTTTTCAACGTCTTCACAATCACCTTATATTATTTGTTATTGGATAGTGTCGAGCCCATTCCAAATGAAATTAGTAAGAGTAGGATCAAGTTAAAATTCCTAAAATGCTTCTTTCTCAACCTTTCCACCTCAATTTTTTCAATAAATATTTTTAAAGTACTTAGTACTCCATCTGCATTCCTCTTCGACATCTTTAATAAAATAAAAATATATATGTAGAAGTAATAAAATAAAAGTATTTTACATATGAATAAAATGTATTATAAATCAACATACCTTATTGAATGCAAGATAAAAATATTTAAGTGATGTTGTTGAACTTGATTCTGGGTAGTTGCGCACAACATCACCCCAACTCTCTTCATTCAACATTTTAACCATACGTTCTTGTATTTTCATATAATTCTTCTGACTAAATAAATAAATAAAAATTGTTAATATAGTGATATGTATAAAAAATACTACCAACAAAACTATGCTATATTTAAAAGAAAATTATAATCCAAGAAAAAGTAGAAATAATTCAACAAACTTACTTTTAAAATTCTACGCACATTTAATCCATTGATAATTGACTTGACTTCACATGGAATAATATTTATTTGACTAATTTCTCATCCTTCACTCCTTGCATTGTTCTTTAAGGTGTGATAGTCATATCATCTGGAAGTTTCTTCATTTGAGGACATGTCTCACTGTTGGTACGTATTATGGGTTTACTCTTTTTAACCTTTTGATTTTTTAAGGAAATATTCTCCCACTGATCAAAAATCTCATCAATCAACTCCCATATCTCCCCATTTCTAAATGCCAACTCAAAAATGTTACCCATGCCTCTAAATAAATGTGAATTTACTTTGCCACCTTTGATAACCTATTTCCATTAAACATTCTTTTTGAAATCTTAGACTGACTTTTGTCTTATCCCCACCACATTTTTCTACAAATTCATTATGAATAAATCTAACTCTTTGGATGAAAGTCATAGACATTCCATACTCATTATTTGCATTATGATCCCATGCCAATAACGTTTCTTATGTTTTTGTTAAACTAATGTAAATGATGCATCTCACCATTTCGAAAACAGAGTTATTGGGATATTCCTCAATCAATTTTATTTTTGCCTCTGCTGAATGGTTCCCTCCAATTACATAATATTTATATTCAAAACATCGTGTCCTATCAAATGTATGTTTGTTGGGAACTCCATTTGGATGAGCAAGAACCACATAATACACCACATTCGCATATGGATTGAACCTGAAAAATGTTTCCAGATTATGCACATGTAGGTGATGTTCCTTTCTAATTTGATATTGAGATTGCCCTTCATTTGACCTATAGAATTGGTTGACATTAAACTGAAATGTTTGGCCACCATTAATTAATTTATTCTTCCTCAAGTAATCTCGAATGGAATTTTATTTTGTTTTAATAATGTCATCATCTAACTCAACACCCGGTGTTATGATTTATTTGCTTCCTTTGGAGCTTTCACTTTGTTCTTTACTATTGCCCATGATTTTTATAGATTGACCAACATTTTATTTCTTCTTCTTACCGGTTAACATATCCTCTTCTTGATAAACAAGCTCTTCATCATCAATTGGAAGAGATATGTCTGTGGCCATTTTTCTTTTTTGTGTTCAATTTATTTTCTCCTTTGCAACAACAACTTTAACCTCCTCCTCATTAATGGTAACATATTTTTCAGCTTCAGCTTCTACATCTTCAAAAGCAACATGTTTAGCTTTACTAAATTAACATGCCTTAATGATTCTTTGTTGATCCCCTATATGTACTATTGTGGTGTCATGATTTATTGCTCTTTGCTTCCTTCTCCTTTCTTCTTTTATCTCCGTGTGGAAACCACTGATCACAGTCATAATATTTAGCTCCATATAATAAATACCCTCAAACATGATTGAAAGACTCTCAACAAACTCCTGTGAAATAAAATACAATATGTCAATGATCAATAATTTATAAAAAAAAATTAATGATCCTTGCAATAATGCATAACACATAAATATAAATAAGCTTACTTACAATTTATTTGCAATGTTGCTTGTGATTTGTTCACACAACTATGTAGATTATTCTTGTGTGTCATACTGGACCTTTGAGAGATGATTTCTAACACTTTCACATGTATTGGCCAATCTTGCAAGAACATAAAGAGTGTTTGTATTTGGCACCAAACATGTGTCTCGTACTCTGCCCATCACCTCATATGATTCACCAAAGTTAATCATACCACAAAACAAATAGATATGTACACCATCATTGGTTTCACTGTCTTTAAGATGCCATGAAAAACTTATTTTATTTATTTCTTGTGCATTCTTCCATTCTGAAATAAGTTTGATTGTACCTACTTGACTTCTATTGCGTTTCTCAGTTCGGTTGTGTTCAGGAGTATCCATAGTGCGTCTAGCTGCAACTTTAGATGATGTGATTGTTTCCCTTGGTCCAGAAACATTCACAAAGATCTCTTTTGATGTCATCTTCCTCATACATATATATGTGTGTGTGTGTGTGTTATATAATTAAAAAACACATATCTTAATTAAACATTTTTTTTAAATTAACAATATAAATTTAAAAAAAAACATTTAAATTACCATTTAAAAAAAATAATAATGTTTATTTTAACTATATAAATAATTCATATTATATATATATATATATATATATATATATATATATATTAAAAATTCCAAACTAAAATTATATAAATTAAAATTTCAAAAAAAAAAAAAAAAATATATATATATATATATATATATATATATATATATATATATCTTATAAAAAAAAATTAATAATAATTTAAAAACAAATAGAGTTTAAAAAAAAGGTATATAATTTAAAACGTTTTTGTTATATATATTTTAAAATTAAAATTAAATTAAATTTTAAATAATTTATATACAATTTTAAAAATTATGATGGTTTTTATTTTAATTTAAAAAAAAAAGAGGGGGGTTGGCCAGAGGCCAACGAGTGAGGTTGTCGTGGCCTTCGAAGCCCCATTGCGCGGCCTCTGGCCCCCAGCTGGGCCCAGACGGAGGCTGGAGGTAGGCCCGCTGGCCCCCATTTAAAATATATATATATATATATATATATATATATATATATATATATATATATATATATATATATATATATATATATATATATATATATATATTAAAAACAAAAACATAAAAATAAGTTTTTTTTAATATAAAATAAAAAACGATTTCTTTTTATAAAACAAAAAAAAAAACAATTTTTTTTTAAACACAAAACTAATTTTCTTTTTCAAATTTAGTGTGTGTGTATATATATATATATATATATATATATATATATATATATATATATATATATATATATATATATATATATATATATAAGTAAGAGGTTCAATTTTTCTTTTAAATTAATTTTTTTTTCTAACATTGTTTTTGCATGTTCGAGAATATATATATATATATATATATATATATATATATATATATATATATATATATATATATATATATATATATATATATATATCACTATTTTTTTATGGGAATTGTTTTTTTGTTTTTTTGTTTCGTGGAGGAGCCCAACAGCCCTAAAAAATCCTCCTAAAAAGCCTATTAATTTGAGTTTTATTTTCATCTTCTTCACTATAAAAATAAAAAAATAGGGCTTTTTACGTGGTTTTGATCGTAAAATATGATATTGCAAAAAGAAAGAACAGTAAAAAAAATTAGGTCTCGAGCATGAAAACCATACAAGAACATTTTTTCCTCAAATTCACCTTTAAATGGTCAAAATAGAAGGAAAACTAACCTTTCAAATGCAAAAAACTCTCGTTCAATGTGTTATCGATGGCAATGCAACTTCTCTGCAAAATTGCTCCAAACGTTTTAACTAAACCCAGAAGACTTGATGTGATGTGATGAATAGAAACAATGATTGTTATTATATAACAAAAATTGTGGGATTCTTTAACGTTTCTCGAATGTGGGATTAAAATTAAAATTAATATGTAGTTAATAATATAGGTTTAGATTAACTTTTATTCAATGTCGGCTAAAAAAATATATAAAAATTATAAAAATTAATTTAGTTACTGTTGGGGCCTTCGTTTTGATTTTGGAAAGGTTATGATTATTTTGGCTTGCCAAAGAACGAGGGGGAATGGGTGGCGGCAGCAACGGTTAGGTTGCGGGGAGGACAGTTGGACAGTAAAGTAGGAATAAGTAGTTGTGGGAGGGGTTGCGGCAAAGTATCAGTGGAAGACAGAGGAAGCTGAGCAGACAGGAAGGAGGAGTGGCAGCCGAGGGAAAGAACAGCCGAGCGGGAACTGGTAGTCCAGGCAGTAGGGAAAATATAAAAGGAGAAGGCCCGTAAGGAAAATGGGTTGGTTGGTGGGTTGATTAGTTGTTGATGTTGGCATTGCGGATGGGATAGTTGGTTGTGGCAGGACAGAGCCAGAATGCAGGGACATGGCCGAGTAGGAACCTTGAGCTAGAGAACGAGCCTGTGAGTCTATAAACGAGTATTCCTTGTAATCATCTATGGCGAATGCCAATATGTCATGTAATAGTTTACTGTTGAATTAATATGAAGTAAAGTCCAGACTGGTTGCTTAGCATGATGCGTATGGTTGTTTATGATGTGGTGACCCACTTAAAATTTTAAATATCCTATAAGATTCATGCATGTAGTAGTTTCTTAGTATTGGATGGTATGTTGTTATCTTGATTATGTATGTGATGTTGTTTATCTATTATCGGTTGGTGCATCCTTGATTCCATGACGAACCCTTCTTAGTTCTGGTCGCAACACGCCTTGGGTGAGACTCCTTACCCCTTGGGTAAGGTGAAAATGTCGGCGTTGTCCTAGACTACAATGATCCATTGTTGGCTCTCCGCACTTGAACCCATGGTCTTTTCCCTTGATGACTCTTTTGTGCCAACAAATGGTTCCATTGCTAGGACTAGAAGTTACAAGAATTGGTTTGGAACATGGTGTCGAGGATATTCAAGAAAGAGATTAGGGATTGGTGCAGTCATAAAATAGATCAGTTTATAGCAGAGAAATCTATCCACATGAATTAACTGATCAGCAAGGTGAGTGAAGGTATTTTATATGCCGAGGATGCTAATGACCAATATGAGATCTTCTGGTGCAAGTTCCCAGAAGACTTGTATAAGAAGACTAAAAGTACAGAATCGGTCAGGGGGGAGGACATCATCTCATCATAGATGGGCTTCCTTGGATCTCGTATCGCTCTAGCAATTAGGCAACGATCTGGCCAAAGCAGTCGATTTCTGGGTAAAGACTACGGTGGAAGGATATATAGTCGAGTTTGCTGCCGAAAGTATCAATCCTTCTCAAAGGCAAAAGCGGTGTTTGGATCCAGATTAAGAGGAAGGTTGATGAGGGAAGTGTCATTATGGATTAAAATGTTTATGGTAAAAGAAGGACTACTGCCCTCACCTACCGCAGAAATGGTAGCGTAAAACCCCAGTACCAGGGGAAGGACCTAAGGGGAGAATGCTACTGGTTGGGGAATAGAGATGCTGCTAAAGGGATGGATGTAGAAGGTTTGAAGAAAGCTAGATATGTTAGAGCATAGAGGAGAGCACTGCTAGCTGACAAGTGGCAAGTGAGAGTGATTCAGACTTTGAAGAAGAGAAATATGGGACCCCACCAAGTAGGAGCGGTGCCGGGAAAACCCCAAGAGGAAGGGGGAGGAAAAGAGGATGCAGAACAGAGCAAGATTGGCAACAGGTGGGATAGGAGCCAGGATGATGAAGAGGATCCTTCCTTACAGGTTGCAGGAGGGATAGTGTAGGAACAAATACCGAGTAGGTATGAAGAGGAGAGAGAAGAGGACATGGGCAACGTCATGAGAAGATTATTTTTTGAAGGAGAAGCATCCACTAGGAGTCAGCAACAATACCCCCAAGGTATAGGTAGTATTCCTCCCAACCTTCCCCTAGTACCTTACTATAATCTGAAGAAATTTGTTATTAAATTAGCCAAGGCAATACGGGTGCACAGCGTGCGCGAGAAATATAAGGCCAATTTTAATACTGGAAATAACAAAGGAACCAGTAGTATTAGTAACTTAGGACTGCAAGGGTCCCAATAGCTAGGGAAGAAGGGGTTCGTGTTACTATCTCATGCCCATGTAAGCATGGCGGGATCTTTTACCAGATATCCAGAGTTTGTGGGCAGGTGAAAGGAAGACGTGGAACGACATTGGTATCTCTGTGAAGCTATTTGGAGAGCACGTCAAACTCCAAACAACGTCAAGAAAATTGAGTTACAGACCATTCTGAGGGAGAGAGCTCTCGTTGGTTTATAAAATGTGCAGAACAAAACCAGAATTCCATAATAGATGATATCAAGATAGGATTCGTACAAGAATTCAAAGTACCTCAGACAGACCAACAATGACTATCGGAGCTGTGGGAAATCAAGCAGAAGGAGGGCGAAAATGCTTGGGAACTCATGCAAAGGTTTAAGGATTCCATTGCTAAGCTGAGTTACACCCTAGACCCGAATCACCAGCGAGATTGGTTCATCAATGCACTCCTTCCCCTCATAAGGACACCACTAACGCAACAGAAAAGATTCTTTGGAGCAAGAATCACGCATAAATGCCATGGCTAGATATCCTCATGAATATTGGGGAGGGACGAGTTTGCAGGATCCGTTAATTATGGGCCTTCAAAATCAGATCACAACTTTAATGGAGAAACTAAAGGATCTTCAACCAGTGCAACCAGCCAGATCCAACGTATGGTGCACACACTACATGGTGGAAGGACATGTCGCAACATAGTGCCAAAGGTTGTAGGGAATTAACCATCCAGGGGGATTTTCGAGATCATCATGGAACCCACCAAGCACAAGAGTTGTGATAGTAGGAGCGCAGAGAATTTTTCCCAAACAAAAAAACTAGGAATATTGTGAGTTCTGTAGAATGTATGGACATCTACCACGGATATGGCTGATACTAAAAAAGTACTCCAATGCCCCTAATAACAACTACTATGAGTTCTATTCATCTACAACACATTGCACTGACCAGTGCTAAGCACTGGATGCTCTAGCAGAACGACTGGACAAGTCGATGTTCATGATTAATGAGTCAAACCGGAGAGGACGAGGACAAAATGGGAGAGGAGGAAGAATGGGAGGAAGAGGCCTCGTAAATTTTTATAACTATGACCAAGAAGGACATGTCGCCAAGGAATTCCCACTCCCTAGGAGACCATGGTGTTCATAATGCAGAATTAATACACATGGCACGGACGATTGCCCAGAAATCATTGCAAGGTGGGAGGAAAGGACCAAACAGAGGAGGGCTAACCTGGTTAATGCCGAACCTCATACCGACGACGGTCTTTCCACAACCAATATCAATATAGTTACAAGAGGAGGAAAGAAAACGGGGGAGGATCGTAGTACAACAGACCCACCCTTGATCATTAAGGTGGCATCTCCAAAAAATCATATCAGCCTGAGCGAGAAAAGAAGTATTATCACGAAGCAGCTAAGCTATTCTAGAGGATGATCGAGATGAAAGAAGACCAAAGACAGAATGGTCACATGCTCAATAGCATCCACCGAATGAAGAATGGTTTAAATTATTCCTGCAGATTGTCGAAGATGAATACATGTTAAATGAATTGCGGAAAAGTGGAGGAAGGGGAAGCGGAACAATCATTGGCCAACCTACTAGAAAAGCATACTAGAAGAGTGCGGCGAAACAAGAAGAGAAGTGGAAAGTAATTCTGAATTAATGCTCAAGTTGCGGGATTCAAAATCAGGACAAGATGCTAGAATTGGGATCGGATGTGAACATCCTACCTAGGAAAACATGGGAGGAAATGGGGAAGCCGCAACTGAAATACTCTCCAATTCAACTACGAATGGTGAATCAGTATTGTATACTACCCAATGGAAGGCTATAAAACGTAGAAGTAGATGCGGCAATGGTGAATACGCACACTGAGTTCGAAGTGATCGATATAATGAGAGATAAGGACCCATATCCATCACTCCTTGGGATCGACTCGGCATATGAAAACTATGTTGTCATCAACCTAAATAAGGAATTGATGATTTTCGAAGTAGAAGGAATGAGGGTGATCCAACCCTTTGACCCTTATCAACGACCCATGTTCACAGAGCCTGTAGATGACTGGGATGAGCCAGGAATGCTAGACCAGCTATACACTTTAACTGCAAGAAAAATGGAAGATTACATAAATACTACTGCAGGAGGATCTGTTAGCTGGAGGGGTATTCCGAGCTCAGAGACTGGTTCAAAAGTTGCATGGGATGCATGGCAGCAAGGCAGATATGATCTAAACACTAGATGTTGTGCAATGATAGGTCGAGTTAATTGGATAGGAAAATAGGTAAGAAACTATCCCAATTTCCACGGTATTGAACCAGTGGACATCTTCTTGAATAGGTAGACAGAGAAATGAGGGAAGATCACAAGATTCATTTTCTTGATATCGCACTCTTGACAACACCGGCAAGATGGTGGACAACACACCACAGCACGCTGCGAGACTGGGAAGCCATAAAGCAAGCCATGAGGGAAAGGTTTGGCCAAGAGGAAGACCGACTGCAAGATAATATGAAATACAGAGGGAATTCAAGTCCCAAGAGGCACGTCGAGGCCTGCATAAAAGGTTGGAGAAGATAGGGAATCCTGAAGGAACTTTGGGTACATATATTCATACATACCCTAGGAACTGTTCCCTGAGCTTGGTACGTGAAAGAGGAACTTCGTAGGAAAATGGCGGATTGGGATGTTCTAGAGGCATAGTTCGTTAGTAGCTTTTCATTTAGGGGTGACGATGCATGCATGACTAAGACCCTCCATGCGATCAAAAGGGTTTTGTTTGCCCCAGGACAGTTAGTTGAAGGTTGTCCTCATGAAAATTTCCTATAATGTCTGTACGACATGGATTCTCCAGAATATGCGACCTGCGACAAAGTGGATGCAGACCTAGACGAGGATGGGTTAGACGGATTGAGACAACTGACCTTCGAGGAAATAGAAGGAGAGAGATACATCCAAGAGAGTCCCTTAAGAGAAGGTACTCACCTTCTACTGATGAAGCTGAGAAAACAAAATGTGGGGATGGAGGATAAACCCAAAATGGCGTCTGTGGGAGATTATTGGGATGAACAGACTACAAAAGAATTTTTAACCTATTACAGGAGTATCAGGACTTGTTTCCAGCATCAATAGCAAAGCTAAAGGGGATAAAAGGATATATAGGGAAGATGAAGATTGTTCTAAGACCGGATGCCCATCTGGTGAAGCATAGACCATATAGACTGAACCCCAGGGTGAAGGAGAAGGTTAAGAAGGAAATCGAAAAAATGTTGGAAGCAAGGATTATATTTCTGGTAGATGAAGCAAAGTGGATAAGTCCAATAGTCATACAAAACAAGAAGGATGTGACCGAAATCAAGGTCTGCGTTGATTACATAAGTCTCAACAATGCATGTGTGCATGATCCATTCCTGACACCTTTCAATGATGAAGTCCTGGACAATATGGAAAGTAATGAAGCATATTCATTTACAGATGGATTCTCGGGCTACCATCAGGTTCAAATAGATGAGGAGGATAAAAGGAAAACAACATTCACTACCGAATGGGGGTCATATGCATACAACGTAATGCCATTTAGGTTGAAGAATGCACCAACAGTCTTCTCGAGGATTGTCATTACTACATTCCAAGATTACATTCACAGGTTTCTAGAGGTGTACATGGATGACTGGACAGTATATAGCCTATTGAAGAAACACACAAGCTTACTAAGGGTCATGTTTGAAAGGTGCCGACAATTGCAAATTTCCTTAAACCTCAAGAAGTGTATTTTTGTGGTCTCGTTTGGAACATTGCTAGGCCACATCATCTGCAAAGATGGAGTATGTGTAGACCCAACGAAGGTTGCAGCAATTGTCAACATGGAGCCGCCACACAATGTGAAGCAACTGAGGTCCACTCTAGGCCATATGGGGTATTACCGGCACTTCATCAAGAATTATGCATCAATAACAGCCCCAATGGAGAAATTACTGAAAAGGACGGAAGTGTTCATTTGGACTGAGGACTGTCAAGAAACATTGAATATATTGAAAGAAAAACTGGTAAGTGCCCTGATCCTTGTCTATCCTGATTGGAACAAAATGTTTCATGTGCATATTGATGCGTCAGGGATAGTGCTAGGAGCAGTCTTAGCGCAACTAGGGGAAAGAAATATGGATCACCCAGTGTATTAAGCCAGCAAAAAACTATCAATGGCAGAAAGGAATTATGCGACAATCAAGAGGGAGGCCTTGGCCATCTTGTATTCTTTGCAAAATTTCAGGCATTACTTATTAGGGGTGCCATTCAAGTTTTTCACAGACCATTCTGTGATGAATTACTTAGTAAACAAGCCAATGCTAGAGGGTAGGATATGCCGATGGTTATTACTATTCCAGGAATTCACTTTCATGGTGTTCATAAAACAAGGCAGACTGAATGTGGGGCGAGACAATTTGTCACAACTGGAGACTAGAGAGAACAAAGGAGCATTAGATGATCGGTTTCCCTATGACGACTTGTTCATAATAGAAGCAGTCTTGAATCACCTAGAAGAGATCGCTACACTATTGACAACAGGGCATTGCCCAAAAGGATATACAGCAACACATAGGCGGAACTTAATAGTAAGGGCAGCAGACTACCAATTGATCACAGGACACCTCTACAAAATGGGCTTAGATCAAGTATTGAGATGCTGCATACTTCAGCATGAAAGAAAAGATGTATTATGGGAATGTCATGCGAGAGTCACAAGAGGCCATGTGGAAGAAAAATCCACCACAAGGAAGATACTGCAGGCGAGACTATGGTGGCAAACCCTTCAAAAAGATTCTAAGGAATATGTTAAGGGCTGCGATATCTGTCAGAGAGTTGGGAAGCCTTCCCGATGGGATGAACTACCCTTAAATCCCATTCACATAGTGCAAATATTCAAGAAATGGGCAATAGATTTCATTGGACACATCACACCACCAGCAAGGCATTCACACGCAAGATACATAATAACCACAATTGAATAACTCACCATATGGGTAGAAGCAGCACATGTCATAGATTGTACAACAGACATGGCTGCAAGGTTTATTTTCAAGAACATAATCTTGAGATTTGGATGCCCGAAGAGCCTCACAAGTGACCAAGGAACGCATTTTATAAATGAAACTATTGAGGCTCTTCTGAAGAATTTCATGATTCAGCATAATAAAAGTAGTCCATATCACCCACAGGCCAATGGAACTATTGAAGCATTCAACAAAATCTTGGAGAAAGGTCTAACAAAGATTATATCAGCCAACAGGGATGATTGGGATGAGAGAATACTAACAACTCTATGGGCGTACAGAACAACGGTGAAGAGACTTCATAAACAAACACCGTTTCAACTAGTATAAGGAAAGGAAGTAGTAGTGCCAGCAGAGTTCATAATACCAAGAATGTTTGTATATGAAGCAACAAGAATGATAGATAATATGGCATTGAGAGAAAGACTAAGTCAACTAATGGAACTTGACGAATCCAAGTTCTTGGCCGAGTTTCACCAGTCAGTGGAGGAAAGAAGGTAGAAAGCTTGGCACGACAGGCATATGAGGAAGAAGACATTCAAAGTTGGGGATCATGTATTACTATATGACAGCAAGTTCCAGAAATTCCCAGGAAAACTAGAGATGCACTGGTTGGGCCCATTCATAGTTGCGGAAATCAAAGATTCGGGAGTAGTAAGATTAGCACAGCTGGACAAAATCATGTTGCAAGGATGGGTAAATGGCACACAACTAAATCCCTTCCACAAGTCAACAAACACAAATTCAAGATAAAGAGGATCTCGAAAATGAGCCCACAAGTAGGTAAGAGGCAATAAGAGTTAGTCAGTCATGTTAAGCAGTTAGTTGCAGTCATGCCTTTTATATCATTTTCTAGAAATAAGAAAAAAATCCATAAGGTTGTGGCAACAGTATCATCTCGTCGCAACCCATTTGTGGTCGGTTGGGGGGGGGGGAAGTAGAGTTAGTAGTCACATATGCAGTCATAGTCTGCAAGATACACGTAGGTAGATGCTTTTTCAGTCTTTATGGTCACATGCTGTAACCGTCCTTTCCGCCGTACCAGTAGTCATTTCCATAATAAGTAACCAATAATGCAACTGTCAAGTAGGAGCCATAAAATCTTTTCCCATTAGGAACAAGTTTAGTTAATAAATAACCCCATCATGGCAAAATTAATATGCCATGCAGCCCACTTTGTCCTTCCCCATTCCATGTCACGATTGTCAGGTCCAGATCAGGCGACAGCGACAACGCATGGTTAGAACACATGGGGAAAGTTTCCAGAGTAATTAGTTGCCAAAATTCATGTCATGAAACGTCATGTCAAGCCCGACTACTTAACTTGCAGGATAATGAAGGAAACTATAGTTTCAATTGCAGATAGCAGAAGAAATCCAGGCCCACTCTAAAGAACAGTTGCAAAAATGTAGAAGTGTGAAACCTCAGGTGATAATTGTTTATTAGAGACGCAGGGAGATGATGAAGGGAATTATCTCAGTTCCACAAGATCAGTTAGATGAACGAATTGAGCTGGTCGAAAATCTATATGGGAAATATGATAAGGTGATTCTAATCGACAACGACCTTACGGATTGCTTCCAGTTCCCAACTTTGAAGAGAGAGGTCTACACAGAAGACATCCAGAAGGACGACGACACCAAGACCTCCAGATTCAAGGAGGATTTTAGAGGATTGCAGAGGTCGACATTACTCAATTTGAGAAGCCTACCTATTTTCGGCACTCAATTCTCTACCATGCAATGTACTAAACTATTGGCCAGCAGAATGCATGGGGGATCATTGTGGCTTGACAAAGAGTACCCCATTCACATAAAATATATTCTCATCTAACAAGGTTGTCAACCGAAGGGAACGCAGTAACCATAGTGTTCCAGGAAAGCGCTAAAAGGGCCAAGAAGCAGAACAAAGATAACTACTATGCAAGATATGAAACTGAACGAGGTGGAAGAGGAGAAAAGATTGATATGATAAAAAAAGTCGACATCAGATTTTCCTGCTACATAATAGCAAGAAAAACCATGAGACACTTTTCAAGAAATGAATGCACACTGGACGCAATTTCAGTTGCGGAGCATTGCTGCAAAGGGGAGGTACTCAACTGGTCTGCTTTTGTTCTCAACAAACTTTTTGAAGCATGCAAAGATGTGTATAGGCGAAGTACCAATTTTCTATTTGGGTACATTCTAATGTCTCTGGCCATGTGGAAATGGAGGCTGCCAAGAGAGAGGGAAATGATGCCTATTGTCAAAGGACAACTGTTAGCACTCTGGTATGAACCATGGAGAGCGTCGGGGGATCCAAGCATGAAGGAGGTAAATGAAACAGATTTTAGAGACTGGTATGAAATGATACTAACTACAGTGAGGTTGACACAGAGGATACCCAAAAATATGCTAGATGAGTTTTCTGAAGAAGTTTGGTTCGGAGCCTCACATGGGCACACCTACCTTAGACCACGGTGCATCCATCTAGAAACATTCAAGATGAGGCCACAAAAATTTATTCTAGATGAAGTGGCACTACATACTGAGCTGGAAACATGGTTGAGGGTGGTATGCGAGATTACAGATGGGAAATACAAATATATGTTTGACACCTTAAAGCCACAGGAGCAAGGGGGAGATGTAGCAGAAAGCAGCAGAAAGAGACCAGCCGAAGATGTGCTCCACCCGATGGTGTTGTAGATGGAGGAGAAAATGTTTGCGCTGAGGCAAACAATTGCAAGTTTTGAAGGCCAATCAGGTGAGAGTAACCAACCCTTGCAATTTCAAGGTTCCACTATGTTTTTTCCCATCATCACAACTCCGTTGGCTATGAAACTCCCCACTAGAGTCGCTCACACTCCATCCCAACCAACAGTCCCCAAGCTAAAGAAGAAAAGAGTCATTCGCAATCCGGTCGTTAAAAAGCTGAGAATTGCTGCACCAACTCCAATTTTCGACCTTACTGATGAGGTCAAACACTCAGTTTCTACATCCCCAATAGTCGAAGAAATTCCTCCCACCACCTCCGCCACCTTACATCAGTCACGGGAATCTTCCCCACACACAACCTCCACTTTCGCGACCCTATCAAAAACCCTCCTATCCAGTCGATGACGAACAACTATGGAAATGGAAGTTGAGTCATTAGAGCGGGATAAGGGCACCACCTCTGCCAGCAGTACCCAACAAGCATCACTAGCATCACTACTTGTTAGGTCAGACCCACCACAAGGGAAAAGCATAAGCACAACTACTCTGCATAGGGAAAGGGTTGAACCACACCAACCAATTTTTCCTATAAATCTCCCGATGGTCCTGAACCCTAACATTATTCCCCCTACTCCTCAGTTCACTCCACAGTCACAACACATTCATTCACCTGCATCCCACTCTGAAAAATCCATAGCCAGCGGCCTACCCATACAATAGCATTTTCTAGATCCTAACACAATGCAAGCCGACACACTATAGCATTGGTCGTTGGCGCAGCTATTTGCATTCATACAACAAGCAGCACACATGGGCCGAAAATATCCATGATGATCTAGCCAAAGAGCATGAGCAACAGACACAGCAACTATAGGTGGTGATGGAAGAGCGAGATAACCTGAGAAGGGAAAATACAGATTTACAAGCCCAGATTGACCAGGTCACACAGATATTCCAATCGTTATGGCCAACAATCATTGATGTAAACATGGAAGCCCCAGCAGATATCATAGCCTACACACTGGTAAGCTATTGTAATCATATCCAAGCGGCATGCTCAAACCCAGTTGAGATATACACGAAGACAGTCGAAAGAAAAATCACTGAAGTTGAAGCAAAAAGGCAAGCACTATTTGATTCTCTCGCAGAAGGATAAGCCCTGATGAGTAGAGTCCATGATTGGCCAGGAAGCCTGGCATTGAAAAATCATCTGGTATACCCCATGAGAGAGCAGATACAAGCATTGTTCACTAGCACCAAGGATTGCATGGATTATGTCCATCTATAGCAGATCAATGAATAGATCGATTCAATCCAGGCACAAGTCGACTAGATCGAGGAGGATTCAGAAAAATATAAGAAGGTGATTAGAGACCTGCACCCACCGGTCCATACACAGGTTCTGACTCTAAGGGAAGTTTGTGACACAAGTGGAGAACAATGGGACAATCTGCAAAGCCAATGACTTACTGAGTTAATGTCTAATATGGTTGAGGACTTCACTCAACGAACCGACATAATCCTTGCCAAATGGGAAACCTCCCTTCACAAGTATAGAGAGTTCAGGCAGAAAACCAAGACAGTTGTTCTGGAGTTAGAGCCTTCGTTTGAAATGGGGAAGCCTTAGAAAGAGAAAAGTGCAATATGAGGAGATGCAACCCTACAAGTGTTGGCTGAAACAAAGGAAGCACCAGCCCAATGGTCAGCAGAACCAACACAATCGACAGTGCAGCTACTAACTAGAGCACTCATGGAGATACCAACAAGGTTGGCTGAGATTGAAATGAATTGACTCGGGGATGCGTCAAAGAATTGTAGTCGGGGCCTGTTGGGACCTTCGCTTTGATTTTGGAAAGGTTTTGATTGTTTTGGCTTTCCACAAAGTATCAGTGGAATACAGAGGCAGCCAAGCAGACAGGAAGGAGGAGTGGCAACCAAGGGAAAGAACATCGAGCAGAAACTGGTAGTCCAAGTGGCAGGGAAAATATAAAAGGAGAAGGCTCGTAAGGAAAAGGGGTTGGTTGGTGGGTTGATTAGTTTTTAATGTTGGCGTTGTGAATGGGATAGTTGGTTGTGGCAAGACAGAGCTAGAATGCAAGGACATGGCCGAGCATGAACCTTGTGCTAGAGAATGAGCCTGTGAGTCTGTAAATGGGTATTCCTTGTAATCATCTATGGCAAATGCCAATATGTCATGTAATGGTTTACTGTTGAATTAATATGAAGTAAAGTCCAGACTGGTTGCTTAGCATGATGCGTATGGTTGTTTATGATGTGGTGACCCACTTAAAATTTTAAATGTCCTGTCAGATTCATGCATGTAGTAGTTTCTTAGTATTGGATGGTATGTTGTTATCTTGATTATGTATGTGATGTTGTTTATCTATTATCGGTTGGTGCATCCTTGATTCCATGATGAACCCTTCTTAGTTCTAGTTGTGGAATGCCTCGGGTGAGACTCGTTACCCCTTGGGTAAGGTGAAAATGCCAGCGTTGTCCTAGACTATAACGATCCATTGCTAGCTCTCTACACTTGAACACGGGATCTTTTCCCCTGATGACTCTTTTGTGCCAACAATTACATAGTCAATGTTCAACAATTTAAATAGAAAAATTATTTTAGTTTCGAAGCAATGCATTAAAGGAATATTTTTGTGGATATTTTGAACACATTTTAGACAAAAATTTTGGAGGGAAATATTTCAAATACATTTTAGATGAAAATTTTGGAGGGAAATATTTCAAACGAAATTTTTGGAGAGAAAATTTTTAGCGAAAATTTTGGGAGGAAACTTTGGAGGGAAAATTCTTAGCGAAAATTTTTGGGGGGAGGATTTTAGAGGGAAAATTTCAATCTTTACGCTATATATTGCATTGGGAGAGAGTGCATTTGTATCATTCAACAAATTCTGTTTGAAAGTCATTGATTCATCTGATAATGATTTTTTTCTTTTTGCAACATCAACATCTTCATCATGCAACAACTCTATTCATATTGATGAACATAACAAGAATTCGTTCACTGTGAACAGAGAGTCAAATTTTCCACTTGGTCCTAACCCTAAGGATGAGGAGAGAAACATCGATGAAGGGTAGCAAAAGGAAATTTATGTAAATCAAGAGTCAATTATTCCACCTAGTCCTAATCCTAAGGATTATGAGAGAAATAGTGATGAAGGGCATGATGAAGAATTTCCAAAGTCAAAATTTCCACTTATACGTAATCCTAAGAATTATGAGAGCACCACTAATTAAGGGGGGTATGAATATTTTCCAGATTAAAATTTTTCATTTCATCTTAATCTGAAGGATTATGAGATCACCACTGATGAGGGGGGGTGAAGAATTTCCAGAGTCAAATTTTCCACTTCGTCTTAATCCTAATGATTATAAGAGCACGACTTATGAAGGGGGGGGATGAAGAATTTATAATAAATAAAGATTCAAAGCTTCCACTTAGTCTTAATCCTAAGGATTATGAGAGCACCAGTGAGGAAGGGGAGGGGGAGGATGAAGAATTTCCAGTGAATAGAGATTCAAAGCTTCCACTTAGTCCTAATCCTAAGGATTATGAGAGCAACACTGATGAAGGGGAGGATGAAGAATTTCCATTAAATAGAGATTCAATGTTTCCACTTAGTCCTAATCCTAAGGATTATGAGACCACCACTGATGAAGGGGAGGATGAATAATTTCCTGCAAATGATAATTTGACTAAAAATAGAGAGTCATATTTTCCAATTAGTCCTAATCCTAAGGATTATGAGAGCACCAGTTATGAAGGGGATGATGAAGAATTGAATCCTCCAAGGGAATATTTCAAAAGCATGGATGAAGATGGTGAAGAATTTTGTCCAAGTCAGGATTTAAAAAGCATAGATGATGGTAGTGAAGAATTTTCTTCAAGTGAGGATGGTAATGAATATTTTCCAAGCAATGATGGTGATGAATTTCCTAACTATGTTCAAAATGATCATAGTGAGGATAATATTCCTCCTAATGGTGATGAAAATGCTTCTACAGAGGATAATGAAATGATGAAGACATTACAAGTAAATATTCTATCTAGGAGTAGGAGCAGACATCTTCATATCAATCCAAAATATCCATTTATACAAGGCTTACGACAACATATCTCACAAGCAGAAGTTCTATTGGTGATCTGATTTCAAGTGAATGTTGTCGAAAGGATTGCTTGAAACATATGGATTTCAAGTTTTCTATGGAGAAAAGGAAAAGATATTTGTCAATGAATAAAAGCATGCAAAATTCATATTTAGTGGGTTGCATGCAATCTACATGAGCAAATTATGATTGTCATATTGGGAATGTATTGCTCTGTAGAATTGCTTTCAAAATGTTTCATTCAATTGGTGATTTTTGTTTGTCAGGAATCCAAGAAAGATTAGAAAAGGATCCAGCACATTATTCAGAAGTACGTTATAAACGAGAGGTTGGGCCGTTAGAAAATACTGCAATGTCATGGCTGAAAAACTTTTTTCAAAGCATGGAGAGTGTATGCCAAATAAAGACACAATACATATTCCAGATAATTTCTCGAGACACGAAATCTACAACTTATACAAAGAATATGTAGAAGGTCTTGAAGGAGTTGGTAATTTTATTCCGTATTTTTATTTTACAAAGATATGGAAGAATAAATTCAACAATTTTCATATTCCTAGGAAGACAAGGATGGGGGTTTTCAGTACATGTGCTTCTCTTAAAGCAAAAAGGAGTAAATTTCAAGGAGCGGAAAGAGGTATGCATTCATAACATTATGTTATGAAACCAGCTCACAAAAAGATAGAAAAGAGAGATCCACGCCTTAGAATTCAGCCTCTTCGAGGGGGCAACCTCCTTTACATTACATAAATGAACAATTCTTGGATGATACAAATGACAAAACCTCCTTTCTATATATAGGAGTCTAAGGAGTCACAATATAATCCAGCCGACCTAACAATAATAATATAAAGCCACAAAAATAACAATAGAGGGATTCTATGGGGCACATAAATAACAATATGGGGGTAATAGGGGCACAACAATATAAATAAGGGGTATAACTACAATAGTAATGGGGTAATCACTAGTATTATAGGGACCCAACATGCCCCTCTCCTTCAAAAAAGTGTTGTCCTCAACGCTTGAGTAGTTCTGGATACTTCTGCATAAAATTCTCATCCTCCCATGTGGAATCTTCAGCGGATAAGTTCTTCCACTTGATAAGATACTCTGAAATTGATCGATTTCGTAGCTGTCGAGTTCTTGTTTCTGTGACTGCTTCCGGTTCCAATATAATTTTTCCTTCCTCGTCAAGTTCTGGCAATATTGTTTGAATTGGGAGCTTGTCACCTATAACCTTCTTTAAACATGAAACATGGAAAACTGGGTGCAATCGAGAAGCTGCAGGAAGCTCCAATTTGTATGCCATAGTACCAATCTTTTGCAACACCTTGTACGGACCATAATACTTTGGTGATAATTTATTATCCTTCTTAGCTTGCTTTAGGGACATTTGCTTATATGGTTGTAGCCGTAGGAATACCCAATCACCTACATCAAAACTTCTTTCACTGCGATGTTGATCTGCCTGTTGTTTCATTCTATTTTGTGCCAACACGAGGTTATCCTTTAAGAGTTGGAGGACTTGTTGTTGATGTTCGATGTGATGTTCCACTGCCTGAACCTTAGAATTTTCTCTTAAATATGATGTGATGGATGGTGGTTGATACCCATAAAGTGCCATAAATGGGGTCATTTTTGTTGCTGTATGGAAGGAAGTGTTATACCACCATTCAGCCAGAGGCAACCATTTGACCCATTGTGTCTGTTTATCAGATACAAAGCAACGAAGATATCCTTCCAAACATTTGTTTACTATCTCAGTTTGCCCATCAGATTGAGGATGATAAGATGAGCTATGAGCTAACTGAGTACCAAGACAAGAAAATAATTCTGTCCAAAAATTTCCAGTGAAAATGGGATCTCTGTCACTTACAATAATCTTTGGGTTTCCATGTAGCTTTTGAATGTTTCCATAAATGCAGTAGAAACTGTACTGGCTTTAAATGGATGTGATAATGCACAAAAGTGTGCATACTTGGTAAGTCTGTCAACTACCACCATGATGACACTCTTTCCCTCAGACTTGGGTAAACCTGTGATAAAATCCATTGAAACCTCCTCCCAACGTTGGCTTGGAATGGATAAAGGTTGTAATAGACCCGGTGTCTTAATTGTTTCAACTTTATTTTGTTGGCAAACCAAACATTCCGCCACAAACTTTTGAATATCTGATTTAAGGCCATCCCAAAAAAATTCCTTCTTAACCCTGTGGTAAGTTTTTAAAAATCCTGAGTGCCCTCCTAAGGGAGAAGTGTGCAATTCCATAAGAATCTTTTGTTTTAGCTGGGAATTCTTACAGAGGTATAAGCGATCTTTGTACCATAACGAATCATTTTGCCAGCTAAATGTATCAGAAGTACTGGAATCTTGTTGTAGCTTTCGAATAAGTGCCCACACTTCTTCGTCATTCTTCCATTCCTCCCTTGCTTCGTTTATCCAATCTGGTTGGATAATAGAAATGGCACACAACAATGCTTCCACATCCTCATCCTTTCTTGAGAGTGCATCTGCCACCACATTTTGCTTCCCTTTTTTGTAGATGATTTCAAAGTCATAACCCAACATCTTTGTGACCCACTTTTGTTGCTCTTCAGAGGATAATCTTTGTTCTAAAAAGTATTTAAGGCTATCATGATCCGTTTTTACCTTGAAGTGTCTTCCCATTAGGTAGGGTCGCCATTTCTTAAGTGCATGGAGTATTGCCAACATTTCCTTCTCATAAATAGCTTTGCTTAAAAACTTTCCCTTGATTGGACGACTTTCAAAAGCAATGGGTCTTTCATCTTGCATTAGAACAGCACCAATTCCATTTCCTGAAGCATCACATTCCACAATAAAGGTTTTTGTGAAGTCCGGTGTAGCTAAGACCGGTGCTTGGCACATTGCCTCTTTAAGATGTTCAAAGGCCTTTGTTGCTTCCGGAGTCCATGAAAATGAATCTTTCTTCAATAATGTTGTTAGAGGTGCTGCTATTCTCCCATAATTCTTAACAAACTTGCGATAATACCCTGTCAACCCAAGAAATCCTCGCAGATGCTTTATGGATGTGGGGATTTTCCATTCCTTAATGGCTTTAATTTTGCTAGGGTCTACCTTAACTCCTTCATGAGATACAATATGACCCAAATATTCCACCTCCTGGACTCCAAAGAAACATTTGGATCTTTTTGCATATAATTGTTTCTCCTCCAATAGTTGTAGCACCCTGTCAACATGTTCAACATGATCCTTCCAAGACTTGCTGTAGATTAGTATATCATCAAAAAATACTAACACAAATTTTCTAAGGAATGGTTTGAAAATTGAATTCATCAAACCTTGAAATGTTGAAGGTGCATTGGTAAGGCCAAAAGGCATGACCAAAAATTCATAATGACCCTCATGAGTTCTAAATGCCGTTTTCGGAATGTCTTCAATCTTCATTCTGATTTGATGATATCCTGAACGAAGATCCAACTTGGTGAAGTAAATTGATCCATGCAATTCATCCAGTAATTCATCAATGACAGGAATGGGGAACTTATCTTTAATAGTGAGCTTGTTGAGCTCCCTATAATCTGGACACATGCGCCATGATCCATCCTTCTTGTGCACCAATACTACTGGAGCTGAGAAAGAACTTTGACTCGGTTGAATTATACCAGCCTCTAGCATTTCTGCAACCATACGTTCAATTTCACTTTTTTGGACATAGGGATATCTGTACGGCCTGATGTTTGGAGGAACACTTCCTGGAATCAGATGAATAGCATGATCATGATCACGCATAGGTGGGAGACCTTTGGGAGTCTCAAATACCTTGGAATGATTGTCCAGGACTTTTTGGAGATCTGGAGAAATAGATGATTCCAATGTGGAAACATCTAGCGAACATAATTGTGCAATTACACCTCTTTGCTCCTTTTTTAGAAGCTTTGTCATGCCATTAGAGCTGATTATCTTTCCTGGTTTCCCTGCAATACCCCTTAATTCAACTTCCTTTCCTTCCGTAGAAAATTTGATGAAAAGTTCTTGAAAATTAAAAGCTATTGTACCCAAGGATTGTAGCCATTGGACTCCTAGTACAACATCAGCACCTCCCATTGGAATGGAAAGCATTGGGCTAGTCAATACATATTCTCCCATGGATAGCTTGATATTATGGCACTTTCCAGAGCAATTTATTGTTCCTCCATTTGCAATCATCACTTGACACTCTGGTGCTGGATATAGGAAGCAATTCAATTCTTTTGCTACCCTACAATGAATAAAATTGTGGGTGCTTCCTGAATCAATCAACACTATTACCTTTTTCTTCTTGATTTGTCCTTCTATCTTGATGGTTTGAGGAGTGGTAATTCCCGCCAATGCATTACAAGATATGGTCGGATTTATTTGTTCTTCATCTAGGCTTTGTTCCTGGAGTATATCTTCTTCTTTTGACCTTTCTTGCTCCTTTTCTTCTTCCTCTTCACAATCTATGTAGAATAATTTCTTCTCAGCACACTTATGACCTTTAGTGTATTTGCTATCACAACTGTAACAAAGCCCTTTTGCTCTTTTTTCTTCCAATTGTTGTGGTGTCAACCTTATAGGTTGTGGAAGACTAGGGGCAACAACACTTCCGTCTTTATAGTTGTGAGTGGTATGCTTCCTGGTTGCCATAATTTTGCTTTCCATTTTTCTTGCTAACCTGAATGCCTTCTCTAATGAATCAGGTTCCCAAAGGCGAACATCATGTTGGATATTATCCTTTAAAGACCCTATGAACACATCAATCCTATGCTCCTCTGGAATATCTTTTACCCTTATGTTCAATTTTTGGAACTCCTCAATGTGCTCCATTATTGAACCCTTTTGTTTGAGACTTATCAATTGGCTAAAAAAAGTGTTGCTTTTTGTATCTTCATAATGTGCTATCAATTCTTCCGTAAAAATTGCCCAAGTGATAAATTGTTTACGAGAGCAAAGCCATTGATACCATACAAACTGATTTGGTTCCAAATATACAGTTGCCATACGTACCTTTTGTGTGTTTTGCACATTATTGAGATCGAAGAATTGCTCCATCTGTAATATCCATGTGGCGGGATCCTTGCCATCAAACTTCCTCATATCGATTTTTGGAATATGGTGATTCTTCGATCCAACATTAGCGTCTATGGAATCATGATTAACATTTCTTTTGTTCTCATCATGAGTTTCCTTTACTACCTTTTCACCATTAGTGACCCTTTCTTGTAGCAACTTCTTCAATTCTTCCATGTCTGTCTTCAAATCTATCTTCAAATCTGCCATCGAATCCTCCATCTTAGCTTCCATGCCCTTTATCTTAGATTCCATGCCATTTATCTTAGATTCCACGCCACTTATCTTAGCTTCTGTTAGCTTTTGTGAGCGTGACATTTGTTGCACTTGTTCTTGTAATTTTGATATATCATGTAGCATTTCTTCCTCTTCTTCATGAGTCATGCTAGAGCTTTCAGGTTCCTTACTAGGTGTTTGCATTTTCTTTCCTCGGGGCATCAGTTACCGATAATAATGCTTTACTATGCCCTTTGAATTCCGTTAAACCAAGCTTACACAAAAATTTAAAAAAAAACTACACACCTTTTTTCACTTTATAGAAGCCTGATATTGAATCTGATGTATCTCTGTAATTTTAGATCATCCAGTTCTGAAATTGCTACCTGTAGTAGCCTTCTGCGTCCTCTTTCCAATGCCACAAGTCTGAGCCAAATTGGATTCTCCAAGGAAGAGTTATGTGAAATCTCCCACAGTGACTTGCTTTTAGACTAGTTCAGTAGAGCGAACTTGTACGACGTGCCACGAGTCACTGTTTCAACCTTTGAATCTGAAACACACACACAAGAAACTACAGTCCGTCCTCTTTCTGTACCTTCTTACGAAATTTCAATCCGATCCCCAGAGAGAAAGTTATGACGATTTTCCCCAGGTCACCTGTTTTGAATGTAATTCAGGAGTCTGCAAAAAGACCAACTTCCTCAGATCATATCTCCGCAAATATCGCGCGAAAAGCTCTGAAATTTGGACCCAAGGTTCAGCGCGATTTCTTCTCAAATGGGTTTTTTTTTCAACTTCTGAAACGTCACAGAAAAAAAGTTATAGCGAAAATGCCACGATGACCTGTTTGGAGCAGCGAAACCCTAGAATTGTAGAGTTCAGGCTTCTGTGATCCATAACAAGTTTATGATAGATTTTTCAGCGAAAATCACATGAGAAACCATTTGTCGACGTGTTTCAAACCAACCAATGTGGTTCATCGTCAGGACAAGTTGAAAAACAGATCCAGCTTAGCCTGTTTAAATAGCTAGAGCAAAGACACCAACAGTTACCTGGGCAAAAAGTTGACTTAAGGAGCAAGGTCAAATTTAGTTATATTAGGTATAAAATAAATATATAAATATATAAATGATAAATTATAATATAATAATATAATAATAAATAACTAAATAAATAAATATAAATTTATATATAAATTTAGTTATATTAGGTATAAAATAAATATATAAATGAAGAATTATAAAATAATAATAAATTATTTATTTATTAAATAAATATATAAATATGTAAATGAAGAATTATAAAATAATAATAAATTATATATTTATTTATTAAATAAATATATAAATATATAAATGAAAAAATATAAAATAATAAATATAATAGTAAATATATAAATAAATTATTTATTTATTTATATAAATGAAAAAATATTAAATAAAAATAAATCATAAATGGTATCATTAGTTAGGTAAAACTAAAGGGAAGTAGTTACGTAACAGAACTTCTCTTGTAATATATAATATGTAAGCAAATTAAGTTAGAATTAATAAATAAATAAATTAGAACAGTAGAATAAATAAATTAAATAATCCAATAAATAAATAAAAAGAGGAAATAAGGATTAGAAAATAAAATAAAATAATTATAGTTAGTTATAGGTATTAAAAACTAAAAGGAAAGTGGATAAATAAATACATAAAATTAAAATTAATTAATAAAATAAAATAAAATAAAAATGTAAGAATAATTAAAATTGATATTATTAGTTAAAAATATTAAAAGTAATAACGGACCTTTCTTTATAATAAACATATAAATGGGTTATTAATATGAAAGAATGTTGGAAATAATAAATAAATAAAAATAATAACCATAATAATAATAGAATACATAATAATAATAAAATAATTATAATAATAGAATTAAGTTATAGAAAATAAATAAATAAATAATAATTAAAATAAATAAATAAATAATAATAAAAATAAAATAAAATAAGAGACAAGAAAAACGATTATTAAATAATAGTATTTCATAATCGTTTATTATATTAGTAGTAGTTAATAAATAAATAATAATTAAAAATATAATAATTAATAATTAAGTTATTAAATAAATAAATAATAATAATAATAATAATAATAATAGAATTAAGTTAAAAATAAATAAATAATAAAATAAATAAATAAATAATAATAAAAATATAAATAAAATAAGAGACAAGAAAAACGATTACTAGATAATAGTATTTAGTAATCGTTTCTTACTTAGTAATAGTTTATTATTTGTATTTATATATTTATTTAATAAATAAATAATTTATTATTATTTTATAATTCTTCTTTTATATATTTATATATTTATTTATTTATTTTATACCTAATATAACTAAATTTATATATATTTATTTTTTTATTTAGTTATTTATTATTATATTATAATTTATCATTTATATATTTATATATTTATTTATTTATTTTATACCTAATATAACTAAATTTGACCTTGCTCCTTAAGTCAACTTTTTGCCCAGGTAACCGTTGGTGTCTCTGCTCTAGCTATTTAAACAGGCTAAGCTGGATCTGTTTTTCAACTTGTCCTGACGATGAACCACACTGGTTGGTTCGAAACGCGTTGACAAATGGTTTCTCATGTGATTTTCGCCGAAAAATCTATCAGAAACCCTAGAATCCAAAGCTCTGATACCAAATGTTATGAAACCAGCTCACAAAAAGATAGAAAAGAGAGATCCACGCCTTAGAATTCAGCCTCTTCGAGGGGGCAACCTCCTTTACATTACATAAATGAACAATTCTTGGATGATACAAATGACAAAACCTCCTTTCTATATATAGGAGTCTAAGGAGTCACAATATAATCCAGCCGACCTAACAATAATAATATAAAGCCACAAAAATAACAATAGAGGGATTCTATGGGGCACATAAATAACAATATGAGGGTAATAGGGGCACAACAATATAAATAAGGGGTATAACTACAATAGTAATGGGGTAATCACTAGTATTATAGGGACCCAACACATTATTTTTAAAAATTGGATAGTTATCAACTATGAAAATATATTTATTAATAGGTTTCTTTTATTTTATGTGCAGATTCCATTGTCAAAGCACTTCAAGAGCATCAAAATCAACAAACAAGTGAAAGGAAAAAATTGTATAAATATTGAAAGAAGTATTATGATAATCCAAATAAATATTTGGGTTTGATAATTGGTTGTATGGACCAAAAGAAAACACTTATGCCACATTTTGTTCACACATCAAAAAATTTACAGGAGGAAAATTTTATTCATTTTCATTTGGTTGGTTTCTGGTCTTTAATGGGAATATGTTTCCAAGGGTTTACTTTATACCTCCAAATATTCATAATGATGTAAATCTGAGCATAAATACAATCCATCATGTGGTTTCTCATTGGTCTGTTATTCTTCCTAAAGTTCTATATCTACAATTAGACAACACAAGCCGTGAAAACAAAAATCAAGTTCTTTTTGGGTATCTAAAAATGCTCGTTGAACTGGGAATTTTTAAGAAGGTAAAGGTTGGTTTCCTTCTTGTTGAGCATACTCATGACCATATTGATCAGATGTTTAGTCGTTTTTCAGTAACATTAAGAAGGAAAGATGTTGGGATCCTACCATCATTAATTGAATGTATTAAGAAATCATACATTCTAGAGCATGTTTTTCATGTGTTGGACGAAACTATTGACATGCGAAGGTTTATTCTGGGATCGCATGGTGAGGAGAAATACACTGAACAACTTAATGAAATTAGCTTCCAACATCAATTTATTATCAAAAAAATTGATGGAAAAACACTTATATGGAATAAGAATTATTCAATTGTTGCAAAATGGGGGCCATCAACAAGTTTAGCATTTTTGAAGTTCATTCCTAAGCATCAAATATTTGCATCAAAGATATTGTTATTACAATTAGTTATTGAACTCCATAATGCACGAAGGCATAAGAGAGATATCAATTATTCTGAATGCCTGGAAGAAATCAAAAGATGTATTAGAGATACATATGAGTACTTTGATGTTGTTGATTCTATTTGGTGGGAGTATTTTTTTAATAATCAAAGTGATACGATTTCAAGATCAATAAATTATGATACACTTTTGAAGACTCCATTTATTTGGCCACAAAGTATGCCAAATGAACATGAGGAAAGGCAAATCGTTGAACAAAAACAATCTCATGGTATTATTAATTCTCTATGAGTGGAGGAAAGAGAAATATATATTGGTTCTAGAAGATCGCGTGCACAACGTGAAGCCATGGAAGACCTTTACAAGGGTTTTGCGCGGGATGTTAAGGAGGGTTGCATGATAGCAGTGTTAGTAGATGGAGATCCACTTGGCTATCCATTCTATATTTCCAAGGTTATAAAGGTCATTAAACAAAATTAAAATATTACAGATGTTGAAGTACATTGGTATGCCATAAATACCCACCCATTCAATGGTGTATACAAGCCAGAGATGGTAGTTGATAAACAAATTGGAAGAAAGAGAAAAAGAAAGGGTACAAATATAAATCGTCGCCGCACATACCTCTTAAAATTGGAGGATGTTGACATACTTGTGTATGACTTCAATTTAACAAAGAGAGGAACTCTTTGCTTCAAGACTATAGAGATTTTGAAAAAAATGCTACCAAAAGAAATGGTGTTGAGATGGGAGTCTGTTAAACCTAATCGTAGATCTAGAAGACTTTTGAAACCTGAAATGATGGGCATACATGTTGACTCAGATGGGGCACTAGTAGATGAAAGAGAAGGATATGGATCATCTTCATCTGCATCCATTCATTCATATGAAGATGTAGATTGTAATGATGTGCCAGAACCTATGAGTGATTTTGAATAAATGTCTAAGACATTTTATGTAAATGATGTTTTCATGGTAACTTGAAATATATATTTTGACTTCCATATGATCTTACATGAAGTTATGAGTCATTTCTATGTCTGTTGGATTATAAGTTTTAATTATGAAAAATTCATCTCTTTAGAATATTCACAATGCAACAATGAATTACAAAATTAATTTATGTTATATTCAATCTACTAAAGTTGATATTTTGATTAAAACTAAAAAAATATTAGAAATTAATGTTGAATTTTTAAATTATGCAATGATATTCCCATGATATTATTTATTGTTATCATTTGTTCATATTTTGATTAAAAGTAAAAGAATATAAGAAATTAATGTTGAATTTTTAAATTATATAGTGATATTGCCATGATATTATTTATTGTTATCATTTGCTCATATTTGGATTAAAAGTAAAAAAATATAAGAAGTTAATGTTGAATTTTTAATTATACAGTGATATTTCCATGAATTATTTATTGTTATCATTTGTACATATTTTGATTAAAAGTAAAGAAATAGTAGAAATTAAAGTTCAATTTTTAAATTATACAGTGATATTGCCATGATATTATTTATTATTATCATTTGGTATAAGATACTTTTTAAAATGTTGAAAATTTACCCTAAAAAAACATCATTTTGGAATACACACTTTTTGTTTTTGGGTTGTTTTTCCATGTTTTTTTGGCGTTTTTGGGCTAGAGTTCTCATTTTGAGCTAATAGTTCTGATTTGATCGGTAACTTTGTTAAGTAACAAACCTAGATGGTGTAAAATAATTAAATGTGTTGATTGTGCATTGAATTCAACTAAAATGGGAAGGAATGATCTAAGTGTCCTTCAACCCAAACTACAAGCAAAAAAAAGGACAAAATTTAAGAGCAGCATAGGTTGTGCTATCAAGACATCATTGTTGTGCGACTTGAGAAAGGTCGAAGCAAGTTAATTTGTTGGAAGAGGGGGACACAGACCTCATTCATGGATTGATGGAATTTCACATGCTCCCTATTGCACTCACGCATGCACAAGCCGATAAGGATTGGCAGTAAATGCAACGCTTAAAACTACTAGGTGTGGGAGAACGTAAAGTTGAAAAGGAGAAATCAAGTGGTCTCTAGCATTTAATTGACTCCAAGATGGAGCACGAGCTAAGGAATATTATGAGTTAATCTTTTTGTGCAAATTGTTTAAGAGAGTGTGCCTTTCTTGTAAGGATGAAGAAACCACTAAAAGATTGTGGATTGATGAACCTATTAGATCTG
Source organism: Pinus tabuliformis (assembly GCA_031772625.1). Classification (NCBI taxonomy): domain Eukaryota; kingdom Viridiplantae; phylum Streptophyta; class Pinopsida; order Pinales; family Pinaceae; genus Pinus; species Pinus tabuliformis. The sequence continues at coordinate 1,364,499,804 of CM062817.1, read as the reverse complement.
GGGAAGAATCACTCAGGTGTTTGTGAGGGTTGAAGAATCACCGGGAATCACCTTGTGGTTGAACCTCCAGTGCTTGACTCATTGGAGAACCACCTCGGAAAGTGACTTCTTTACCCATTAACAACTTACCACTGAAGAACCTTACTCATAGTGGAATCTCTTCTCATGAAAGTGGGTTGGAGTTCTCAATATTGTGAAATTTGGCATCACTATATGTATGCCTGAACTGTGTGATCCATAATGAGCTTAGCTAGTGGATGAAGGTAGAAATGACCTTGTGACATTATGTTTTAGTTGTGTTGGTTGGATGAAAGAACCCAGAAGCACCCCACCTCAAGCTTTAGAATCTGTCTTAGGGGTGAGAGACGCAAGTAAGGCTTCATTGTTGTTTTCTATTGTTAGGCAGAGAGTTGTAGTCAAGATCTCAATTGCCAACTCTAGCATTAATTTCATATAAGTGTTTGTAACTGCATCTCCTTGTACTGAGATCATGATTGGTTGTAAATTATCTTTGTATTTACTATGTGAATGGCTCATGGTTCACTAAAATTGGAATGGTGAAACTTTGATGCATGCGTGCATTATTGTTGTGTTGTTATATCATTGGTCTTTATGCGGGAAACTCTTATATAAATACATGTATATGAATAACCACCTATGTGGGTGCAGTATGCATTGGGTATCATTGTTGTGTGTGGTATGAGCATTGGATGCTTACCAGGTGGCCTAAGTCCTATAACGATGAATATACAATGACTAGCTATGTGGCTCATTCCTAGAATTCTTGTCCATGTAAATGAAATTCTTGTAGGATTACGTTGTTGTTGTTTATGTGCCTGTATTTGTGGCTTATGCCTAAAATCGAATCATAAAGGGAATACTTTTTTTTACGCATGGAATGATGGTCTCCTTATGGTTTTCTCAGCATCATAGGTTCTCTAATTGTTATTATGATCTTCTTATGCCTATTTATTTTCTAAAAGAGACCTATAGATCTCTAAGCCAAAATATATTTGTTCCCCACAAGATATTGAGGACCTAAGGGACCACAGATCTTTGAGAGACTGGATGGACAAGTACCTACTTGAATGAACAAGTCTATGGCCTGTATGGACAAGTCCTTGAACCATTCCTTGTATTTCTATCATCAAGAAACCTGTGATGGTAATGTTGCAAAAATATCAATAGGGACAACATCAGAGTGTGTGTTATAGGCCTTTGTTGGCTATGGTTAGACTCTGACGTAAGTTAATACGTTTGCAGAACCATTGTAGCTGATCCATTTCATTTTGATCAATGTGGGTTCTATTCAAACCATGTATCAGACAGAACCATTGCAGCCTTGACCAAGCAAACTCATGTGTGTGCAAGAGGCTCTTCCTTCCCTTATCGTAGCTAAAACTATTTCATTTGCAAAGGTGCTCAACCTTCATGGTAAAGTATTTATAAGAAACCTTATCTCCAATTAGTGTCTCTCCTTATCCATTATGACCAAGCACATAACCATGATCATTGAAAAGGGCGATTTTATCCTGGGGTGACATGACTTGGAGGTTATGCTCATGGAAGCTCACAAAGATTGTGTGGAAGGAGTGACCAGGCTTACGAGGACCAAGATAGTGTGGAAGGTCGTATAATGTGGAGTAGGTTGTGATGATGTGAAAATTTTGCATTGGTTATCAGAAGGACCAATCCCATGTAAAAGAGGCCTATCACGACGTTACAAGGTTTAAGGTGGTTGTGCATAGATGAAAATTTTAGCATCAGTCGACAAGAAATTTCATGTCCTATAGTTTTTCTTCAAGAGGTGTCTTCATGCAATGTTGAAGGGTAAGCCGAGATAACTCATCGTCGGGTTTCCATGGTAGGAGAAAGGCCACCATAATTGTTAAGTGGGAGTGGGAGTCTGTGGACCAACCAAAAGCATGAACGGTGTGGTGGTGTGGACCCCTCGGGGCACGTAAGCTTGAAGGTTGAACCTTAGCATTTCATCACAAAGCAAGCTTATATGGGTGCGGGGTGACATGAACTCAGGCTACAATGACGTACTTGTGATCCTGTCCAATCGTTCATTAGTGCAAGGATGGTCCTGCCATTCGAGTAAGCCAGGAAAGTCATTCCCACAGTAGCTCATGATCATGAAAAATGAAAAGGGTTGGGTAATGGAACATGGGAGATGAGAATATTTCTGATAATTAACGTCATGTCTATTTATTATAATATATGTGCATGGTTATATAATAATGTGCAATAGGTGTGCATGGACAGGATATATATATATATATATATATATATATATATATATATATATATATATATATAGATATAGATATAGATATAGATATAGATATAGATAGAGATATAGATATATATATATATATATAGATAGAGAGAGAGAGAGAGAGAGAGAGAGAGTTAATGGTGATGGCCCAAACCATGAATGGATCAGCATCTAGTACACCATTGTCAAGTGACATGGGCTAGGATAGCCATGTGTTTTCCACATGGGCAGTCTGATGTCGTTACACCTTCTGATTTGTTAGAAATTCAAATGATCATATCTCTTGATCTAAAGGTCGAATTAAAGTAAAATTTTATATCACTAGAATTGTCTTGACAAGATGGATGCAATGGTGATGTATATTTCAAGCTTTGAGTTAGCTAAAAATATATATATAAAAAAATAGACCCCATTTCCATAGTGACATCTTGGATCTTAGATCAATACAGTAACCACCTCCTTCTAACCAGGTGTTATGGAGGGGATTAGGATGGGGTGTGTTACAAAGTGGTATGAAAGCCTCCAAGTTCAACAATTCAACTGGATGGCCTCTATCATGGGAAAATAACGACAAGGTTCCTACAAAGGAGTTTCATATTGATTTTTAGAAAATTAACTAAACAAATGTTTCACTGTTAAAAGTCAGTTTGTGGTTGATTGAATGCATATATGAGTGTTGTGCTTACCTTGTGATCTGGGTCAGTAGCATGGTACTAATGATTGATATGAATTCATTATTATTTATGAGATAACTTGTAATGTATTTCTCAGCTAGCCTTGCAACAACAGATCTCCAATAAAGAACCAAGGCGATAAAAATTGTTATATGACTGAATTTTGTCTAAATATAACAATTGTGTGTATGTGTAAAAACACATAACATAAGATGAAGGTCACCTAGAACAACAAAGGGTGGTACGCCATAAATATTGACAACCAAGAAATGAATAGCAAGATGGGAGGGTATAGTTTTAATCACACACAACATGGGGAAGAAGAAAGATCATTTAGCCAAGTGGGATGGTAGGACTCTCCTAACTTAATGGATATCTTACAGAGCTTGAGGATTGAGATTAGTGATGAGCTCCAATATTGCAACAATAATGTTGCAACTCCCGAGGCTACCAACTTAAATTATCAACATAGGGTTCGTACAAACTTAATAGGTGTCAACACTATATGGCTAGAATGAAATGTGCCCTTCTTTCATTGATATGATGTAATGAAGTGAATGCCATGAAATCCAAGTCTAAAATAATTGCATAAATGGAAATGTTACTCTATTTACAGATAGGAAACCTAATTACTTTTTCAGAAAGGAAAGGTTATTCTACTTTGCATGAATTTAAATGTTAATCCTATTTGTAGAAATGTAAACATTAACCTTCTTGCAGAGTGTGAATGGTACATCAAAAGGAAGCCTAGTCTATGCAATAGAGATAGAAATGTTGGAAATGTAAAACATAGCTTAAGATTATTAAAACAAAATGAAATCATTCTTCAATCACTACATTCAAGATATATTTTTTCAATAGAGTTCACAAGGTGCTTCATAAAGTAATCATGAAAATCATCATTACGCTTTTCAAGTCATGAATCTGTCCACCAATCCAATCTACAAAGGTTGATCAATGGAGAAGAGAAAAGGCTTAAGAGATATTTTGGTCTTACTCAATCACAGATTCAGATTGTAGGGGTCATGCTTCAAGCCTAAGTGACAAAACCCAATCTTCTAGAGCAGATCTGGTCAAGTTTACACGTGCTATAGGAGTGCTTCAGGAGGTGCTACACGAGGCCCTATTTTTCTACGGGAGAGAGATAACTTGCCAAATTACCAAGTAAATAAAATGAAAACGGGATGGGATTTTTTTATTTATTAAGTAGGGTCTTGGGACTCCATTCCAAGTGGCTCCGAAATACCCCTGTTAACACGTGCTAAAAAATAGCGGAACATTACTACTCTAAAAACTAGAAATTCAAGAACTAATGAACTAGTTAACCTACCAAATGCCTAACCTAATCAATTGAAAATTCTATGGGGTGAATTTTTTTATTTACTTGAATATTTTTATGACCCAATACAAGTGGAATCAACTTAAATGAATCTTATTAACACATTCTAAAAAATAGAAGAAAACTACTACTATTTTGCTACAAGGGACTTCCAAAAATTCTAGATTTGTGAACTAGTAAACCAATCCAAGTAGCTCAATGATGAATAAGACTATTCAAAGTCGTTTTAAGGATGTATCATGCTCGTGACTTTGTAAAAACCTGAAAAACAACTCACTTCAATCATTTAACCAATATGACATACAACAAAAGAAGCATGAATAGTAAATGCAAAAATAAGAGATGCAAGTGAAAAAGACATTCAAAGGGATTAAAGAAATTGTACAAGAGGGATCTAAGGCTCCTGGGATGGCCAAGCCCAAGGATACTCAGATTCCTATGAAGGAAACCAGGCATTAGAAGTTAAAATGGCACCATACTTCATTTTTTGAATCAATCCAAGTAGATCCCTGTTAGAAATGAAAGTGGAGTTGGTAAATAACGAGTTTTCTCCATAAGAAGACTTAGAAATACATGCCCCTAGAGGAAAATTTAAGTTGGTACTTATACAAAGTGATGAGGAAGCATTCTCCAAGAAAGAAGGAATATTTCCCCTCCCAAATCCCTTAAATAGTGGATCCAGTTCCCAACACTAGAAATCTGCATTAAATGACAAGGAACACATTCCTAGATTTTCTCAATCACTAGAGCTCTAGAATTTGTGCAATAATTATATAATATTCTATTCATTTATTATCCAAACATGGTCCTCCTGTAGCAGGGAGAAAGTCTCTAAATTATCTCATCCTCCAAATCTTCATAATTTTCCCAATTTTCTCACAATATTCTACAAAAATAAATAATATTAGGCACAAATATGAAATTATCTCTAGACCTTCATAATGAACATATTAAAGCCAAAAAAAAATAAAAAAAATAAAATAATAAATAATAAATAATAAATAAATAATAATAAATAAATAAAATAAAATAAAATAAAAATTAATTAATTAAAAAAAATATATATATATATATATATATATATATATATATATATATATATATATATATATATATATATATATATATATATATATATATATTAAGTGTAGAAGGAGAGATTTAATATAGCCTTTATGTGCCTAGGAAAGGTTAGATTTAATTTATGTCTAATTTGGAGGCCCATCATACCCCCTACTGAAACTGTTGTTCATCCTCTGAGCAACTTATCCAACTTCTTGACATGTTCTTATTCTTCTATGACATATATATTTTCATGCAATTCCCTTCCTTAGCTCAATGGAATTTTATTTGGATGGATTCTTGCATTGGATGGCCTTCATGGTGGCAAGTTGTACCTCCTTTTCCTATAGTTGTTCTCTAAGCCTATTGTTTTCTAACTGCAGCTGCTCCTTCATGACTAATTCTTTTAGCCCCAAGTTAGATAATTCCACATCCTCCACCTTCTTGGATTTCACAATTTGTACCCATATGTGAGTTCTGCATCTTTCCCTTTCTAGCTCAAAGAAGAGTGGTATTGCAAATTTGGTGGGTACAATCCTGCCACCGTCAACAAATTTGTAGTAGGATCCAAGTTCAAGTTCTGGATCAAGCTCCTGGAGTTATTAGAAGTATTTTTCTTCCCCTTTTAATGTGGTTGCTCCTTCCTGTAGCATTCTTTGTTGCTCCTGTGGAAATTCTTCTTATTCTTGTAACAACCCTGTTTTTGTGTCTAGATCCTTTGTTTTCTCTTGTAGCAGGGTAGCTTATTCTTTGAACCTCTTAGATTTGAATGCTCTAGTGGTGAGCCTCCCTATGGGTGAAATTCTCCCTCCTACAGCACTCTATTAGCTTCTTGTAGCAAATTTGTTCTTCATGTAGCAATGATGTTCCTTCCTGTAGCAACTTTGTTCTTCCTGTAGCAGTTTTGTTCCTTCTTGTAGCATACAACCCGAATCCTGTAGCAACTAATATTTGCATGCCAAGAGGTGGTGGGTCCATCTTTTATTTTTTATTTTTATTTTTTTAATATTCTATATATATATATATATATATATATATATATATATCTTCTCTATTTCCATTGAATGCAAAATAAACTCGGAATGTTTTTTGTTAACTAAGTTGGACCTCACTTACCCCTTCGCAATCTTTATCCTCCGCCATGAATAAATGATTACAACCAACATTCTCAAGTCCTCTTCACTTTTGTCATGTTCCTCTCCCACACGTGCAGGTGTCTTGGTGGAAAAGTGAAGCTAACTATTAGATAAGGTCGATGTTGCTCTGCTACTAATTTTAGCCATAAAAAACCTTTTTATTCATACACTTGCAATGTTTTTCAAACTAAAATAAGTTTGTAGGAATTTTTTAGGGGATTTCATACCTTAGCCTTACCTTTGATGTGTTTTTGCAAGTGATATTGAGGTTGTTGATATGATTATTGAAGCTGCCTTTGGTGGTTATAAAGTTGCTATTGATGATCCTTTGATGGTTGCATGGATGATTTGGACATGGGTGAGGCTAATTTTTTGTGTCTTTTGTGAGGTCATTGCTTTGTCTCCCTTGCATTCTGTAATTTCTTGAGAAGAATATAAACATTTTATGTTCTCTACTGCCTAAAACTTGATGATGCATGATCTTTGTCTTTTGTGCAAGTGATTTTGGAATCAAGTGTTGTTGCTTGCTAGTTGACCAAGAATCTTGTAACAACTGATATGAGGTCCTATGGTTGCTGAAGGATCAAAATTGCAATCCTCAAGTGCTCATCGTGACTGAATTTTAAATTTGGTGCTCTAGCTATGGTTTGATAGGGTATGTACAGATTGTTATGTGATTGTGTGCCTTCATGTAGCAATCACATAAACCCTCCTAGGATCATTATTTCCTTCAAGCTATATGATTCGAGTTGACTCAAATCCCGGATTTAACCAAGATCTTTTACTTTCGTGATGTGATTAGAATTGAAATTAAAATAGCATAAAGGAACATAAATGCATGTTGTAAAGAAGAAGGAACATGACAATCATGACAACAAGTACATCCCACGAATGATTCCGCGTCACATCAACCATGAATCATGGAACAAGTAAGAAAACAAGATCCCACATCAAACATCAAACAGGGATCTATGCAGCACAATACATCTCATAGCAAAAAGAAGTACATGAACATATTGTATACACCTCACATCCTGGGGCCATCTAAAGAAAAGGATGTCAAACTATTGAAGTTGGTCGTACCATCAGTCTCGCAGCGTTGAATCTCATGGAAGTGACTGCTCACACATTGAATGTTGACACCTGCACTCCACTTTGAAAAGTGGCTGAAAAATGAAATGAGAAAATGGAAAATTTGAATGCACCATCAGATTTGCGTCGTCGAATAGGGTAAAATCAACTATCAAATTTCTGAATTCTAAGAAAGTGAAAATCTGGGGTTTAAGGAATCTTTTAGATTCCCCTTAGATTCCTCAAAGATTCCCTCCTCCGGGTCGTCTAAAAATTTGCTCCTCAGATCAGGAAACTGATTGTGCCATCAAGTTCGTGTCGCTGAGAAGTGTAAGATCGACATAAAATTTGTCCAATTTGGACACTGCATAAATTTCACCCTCCTGAGAATTTACCCAATCATGGTTCCCCCTGCCTCTTCTCTGGGCTCATGGTTCCACCTGCAATAAATTAATTAAAAAAATATGTCTCGATTTTCGTGCTCCATCTTCGCCTCCACACACTAAGAAAATATGGGTTTATATAATGTTTTTCGGGCGGATGTTACAGTGAATTGGTCATTGGCCCAATGGTAAAAATATCGAATTACCCGCATTTCATTTTGAACAAAACCCACATATATTTTTTTTGGGGGGGGTCAGATCCGCATTGGGTGGCCCGCACCATAACCTTCGTAGCATATTGGAATATACCGCGCTATTTAAATGGGGGTGGATTGGGTCGTTGGCGTGTTTAATGGTGGCGCATTTGTTTAAATGGTTGGTACATGGTTTGGTTGCGTGTGAGGGTGCCCGGGAGGCGGGCTGGCCACACCAGCCGGGCGGGTTCAAGCCCCGCCACCCTCGGTTCATACATGGCATATGGAGGTTGGGTGTGGGTCGGGTCCACTGGAGGTGGCCCGCCCACAACCCATTAATATCGTTTAATGTGTGTTTGGTGTTGGGTGGACCGGTGGGGGTCATGGCTCATCAATTCCTTTGGTTATTTGGTGTAGTTGAGCCAGTGGGGGTCATGACTCATCGGCCCCTTTAATAATTAAAATTTTTCATATAGTTTGGGGGTGGCGGGGGTGGTGGCCCGCCACCTCATTTTATATTTTATTTTTATTTTACTTTAATAAATACATTTTTTTGAATTTGTCTAATATAGGGGATATTAGACAAATTAACGATCCAATAAATTCGCCCGCTTTTGGGAGCTAGGTTTCATGCCTCGGGGTCGGTCAAATTGTAGGACACTTAAACCTGGCCCATAGTCCAACTTTGACCAAAACTTTGACTGGCTCGTTCTCCCTCATACGAGCTCAGATCGATGAACCATTCACACTGTTACGATCAGGATGACAAGATCTACACTCTGGTCCTAGTCCGAAAGAATTTTGATCACTTTGATTTTTAAGCTTCCATAAGCCCTCTTTCTTCTATGTGTGTCCCTAGATCCACCTAGATCAATCCTCCCCACTGAGGAGCTTTTGGTCCTCCAACAGCATGAAAAATAATCAGCAACTTCTTTGTACCTTGTCTGCATCACAAGTGTCCTAAAAAGGTCTCGCTTCCATCTCCTTCACCTTTGTTCTTCAGAGCCTTAAGCGACGAGCCAACACCTGTAACCTTTGCAACCTGTAGTACATTGTTTTTGAAAATTACATGCTTGACTTACATGACCACCTAATGATCCAAGAATCCCATACTTGCCATGAATTTATAACACATACTCGGTGGTCAAGTTTACATAAAGATGGACACAATACCCTAGCTATGAAAACAAGGCCAACATATCATTGTTGCTTCAACAGGTGATGGAAAACACATCATCACTGTAACACATGATTTACAACAATAAGGCCAAATGCCATTTTTTTCTTTGACAAGTGATGGAAACACGACATCACTTTCACAGCTTATCATGCAACTCAAAATAAGACTAGACATCATTGTTGCTTAACAAGTGATGGAAACACGTCATCACTTTTACATTTTGAAATGCAAAAAATGATTTACAAAAGCATGACCATGACAATCTAATATATCTAGAAACCATTTTTCACTTATCAATGTGAATGGGTCATTCCCCTGTGGTGGTTTTTCTTGTCGAATAACTGCTTCACCTGGTTAATGCACCGACACTTTGTCTTTAAGGCGTTGTTGTTGATGGAGCCTCCAACATGTGGCTCTTTGATGGCCACCTCTGTTGCAATGACTGCAGTACATCTTCTTCATCTAGATTTGCTTAACATGTTTCTTTACCTGCTGTTGAGAGGTTCTTTCATGCCTCCTCCTTTGGTGTGATGCTATTCTTTTCCAACACTTAGAAAATGTATGGTTATGTAATTCAGAAAAGGTATATGTTTTTCGATGCCATGTTTTACGTTCATCATTAAAAACATGATTATAATCGAAATGAACATTCAAAAATCGAAACTGGTTATACCTTTCCTTGCTGTCTCTGGTGTAAGTATGGTGATGACATATTGCCTCAGCTCTCTCCCTACAATGGGCACTGCCATGGGATGATGGGGATGTGTTCCCATCATTCTCTTTCCTCGACAATTTCAACGATGTCTCGGAAGAATCTAACACCTTCGAGCATTCTCCTTTAGTGTATCCCAAGCCTACAAATTGAGGTCTCTGCACAACCTCCAATGGTTGAGTTATGCCTTGGTTATTAACACCAAGTTATTTTTCATCCTCTTGCCTCGTCTTGGTAAGGAGCCTCATGTTTGTCCCTGTAATTGGGATCTCCACATCTCCAAAAAAAATCATACTATGTGAAGATGAAACTGAAAGGAAATCAACATCTTTTACCTCCTCTGTCGATTTGGAAAGCATTGATGAGGGCTACTCATCATCTTGTTGGCATTATGATGTATGTGTTGTACTTGATGGCAACCCACTTGTAGCAGAACAACTCACTTGTATATGGTAACTAGATGAATCTACAGAAGAGATATCAGATGTGACAGAATATATGACAGTAGTGTTTATAGATGTGATGAAATGCACGACAGCTTCAAGGAATTAGTTCATAAGTCAACTCACTCAGATGAAAGATCACAGTATAGCAAGTAAATAGCAAAGAATTACAGATCAGTCTTCACAGAATGAAGAAAGGGAGGTATACATAGGTTCACCATTGACCAAGCCGTGTATACACACAGGTTCACTGTGTACAAGTCATGTATATGTACACACGCACTTTCATAGAAGGAAAAGTGTGTATATCATGGAAAATTAAATTTTTTGTTCGAAGTATTTGGTCCATGGTATTTTGATCCATGGTATTGATCCAAGGTATCTGGTCCGAGGTATTGACCCTAGGCATTTGGTCCAAGGTATTGGTCCTAAGTGGTTTTGGTCCATGGTATTGAGAAAGGCCTAAAACTATAAAAGGAGGAGAAGATCATTAGGCCAATGTGTGCAAGTGTCGAATATTTGATGAAGTGTGAGATCTAGCATGCAGGTTATTGTGTTATGGTGCATTGCTAGATCTGAACCAAGGATGAACCTTAGCTGATGATGAGGGATCAGATCTAATGTTAGATCGGGATCTTAAGGCAATAAATGAATTATCATTAGGTGCTTTTTCTCATGTATATTCTAGATTTGAATTCTGACACATTTATTATTCTATAAATGATATGATTTGGGTATAACTAAAGTCTAGAATAGCTGTAGAATTCTGAATTTATATTTGCATATATATACGCTGGTTGGCTTTGAGGAAAGTGTGTATACATGTAGTTAAGACACATGGAAGTTGTGTATACCTTATAAAATATGTTTTAGTGGCTTTTGTTTGCTTTTGTAGTGTTCTGGGTTCTGGCTTGGGTTCTGGTTATTGTATTCTGGCAACAGCATTCTGAATGATCAGATTGATGAGTGATTGATTAATTCAGTTGTGGTTGGTTCAAAAGGAGATAGGTTTATGCAGATATGTTTTATGATTGAATGATGTTGTTGATGGATCCAGTCTGAAAATTTATGAAACGTGGTCCCTGAAGGAAGAAAGAAGGTCGTAGCCTCTTGTAGGTCGGTGCCTACGTACTAGGAAACATATCGGCTAGTACAAGAGCTAGGGGGTTGTAGCTCCCTTCCAGTAGAATTTGGAGAATGATAGAAGGTTGTAGCCTTCTACAGGTAGAAGCCTGTATACTGGTATAAGATTGCACTAATACAAAAATTGTAAACAAAATTTTCTTATTATTAAAAGAAGACAAAGACGAGAGCAACAGGTGGTTTTCACCCACATTGGGTTTCCACCTTATATCTTGGTGTTCATGTGTGTTGCTTATGTGTGATGCTTTATTTTTCTTTTACTGCACTGTCTAATGAATTCCTGATATACTGATTAAGGTTCAATACATGATAATTTGGGTAAATCAAAATATCTCTGCATATACGCTGGTTTCATTAAGTACAATTGCGTATACACGCTAGTTCACTGAGCTGAAGTAGCGTATACAAATCAGTTTTGAAAATTAAATTATTGATTTGATAATACTGATTCACCCCCCCCCCCTCAGTATTATTTCCAATAATTGGTATCAAAGCAGGTCCTTCAAAAGAAGCTTGATCGCTTGAAGGAAGATCCATCATCATGAGTAATCAAGAAAGCAGGGGATCCATCATACCGCCAATCTTTGATGGGAGCAACTTTGTTTATTGGAAGGTAAGAACCATAGCCTATCTTCAATCTCTTGGAACATATGTCTGGGAAATCGTGGAAGGAGGATATACATTTCCATCAGCAATTCCTACAGATACGGCAGGTAAAAAGCAATATGAAACCAATGCCAAGGTTGTCAATACATTATTTGGAATTCTATCACAATCAAAGTTTGTCAAAGTTATGCAGCTCAAATCAGCCAAAGAAATATGGGACAAAATCATTATAAGCTACGAAGGAGACTCTCAGGTAAAACTTGCTAAACTACAAACTCTCAGAATTCAATATGAAACTCTCAAGATGCACAATGATGAAAGTATAGCTAGTTACTTCTTACGTATAGATGAGGTTGTTAATTGCATGAAGAATCTGGGTGAAGAGATAAAGGAAGTTACCTTAGTTAAAAAAAATTAAGATCCTTATCTGCTAAATTTGAATCAAAAGTATCTGCCATAAAAGAAAAGCAGGATCTACAGACTATTACTATGACACAACTTCACGGAATCTTAACTACCTTTGAGATGAGAAAAGGAGGACCATCAGATATGAGAGAAGCCAAATTTAAAGCTTCAGCAAAAAGAAAAGAAGAACTCAATGAATCAGGACATATTTCAGAGGAAGAAGAGGAAGCAAAATTTGTCAAGAAGTTTCAACGAGGTTTTGGAAGATTCAGAGGTAAACTACCTTTCAAATGTTTTGCCTGTGGTAGAGTCAGTCATTAGGCTACCAAATGTCCTCATAAAGATAAATATGATAAAGGGAAGGAATCTGCAAAATGAAATAGAAAACAAAGTGCAAGTAAAAAGAGCTACTATGCTCATGAAGATAGCGATGGTTTATCAAACAGTGATGAAGATGAAAATAGTAATAACTATAGACTTCTGATGGCTTATGAAGATGACGATTTTTTGGATGCTTTAGATGAAGATGACCTTTATGAAGAAATCTCTAAACTCAAAATCTATTTAGAAGAAAAGAATACGATTATTGATACCTTGACATACCAACTTGCTGAAAGAGAAAAACACAATGAAAAACTAGACTGTGAAATTGTGGGTCTAAGAAAGGATCTTGAGAAAACAAAAGCTCTCAATCTTAGATTTTCTAAAGGATTAGAAACCTTAAATGAAATTATCAAAGTGCAGTGTTCTCCTCTGATAAAGACAGGTCTTGGATATACTAAAGAAGCATCTCAACCACAGAAGTCGTCAACCTCCACTAAAAGCTATCTTGATGCAACAAAGAGCAGTGAACAGTTTGACAATCGTCAACAAAGGCATAAAGCAGATCACCAAGTAAATCAGGCTCAATTTAATTCAAGGATGAACAGAAGCCACAATCAACCTTAGGTAAATCGTACTCAATTTGCTTCAAATATAAATATCAATAGAAACTACAATCACCAGGTCAGTAGATTCGATAATCGCATGAACTTCTTTAATGGTCAATGTTTCTCATGTCATAATTTTGGACACAAAGTTGCTCAATGTGTTGCTTACAAAACCATCATGAATAGAGAAGCACGAAATCAAAGGAATGTGACAGGGATCAAGAAAAGTTCCTATAATAACTTTTCTCTTCTTGAAAATGAAATAGAATGCTCAATCTGTAAAAACTTTGGCCATGAAGAATATGAATGCAGGAGTAAATTTCGAAAAATATCTCAAAAGGAGAAAACTCCATTAAATCCCAAAATATGGAGAAAGAAAGAACCGCAAACAGAAATATATGGTATAGCCTTGTATGCAGAAGGATAAGAAAACCAATGGTACATCAACAGTGGATGCTCAAAACACATGATAGGTGACAAAGAAAAACTACACTCATATAATGCCTTAGAAAAGGAAAAGAGTGTCTCATTTGGAAACGACACTCCTACTGTCATAAAAGGTAAAGGCTCTGTTTTCTTGAAAGAAAAGGTTAAAGATGGGAATGTTATGTATGTTGATGGCTTAAAGCATAACTTGTTGAGTGTGAGTCAAATGTGTGATCAAGGAAATGAAGTAGTGTTTCGATCAAATGGATGTGTTGTTCGTGAGCTTGATACAGGAGAAACCGTGATCAAAGGTACAAGAAATCCAAATAACCTATACATACTCAAGGGAGGACAACAATAGTGCTATCTAAGAAAAAATGATTAAAACTGGCTATGGCACAGAAGATTAGTACATCTAAGTTTTTCTCAAATAAGAAATGCATGCAGATTCCAGGTTGTTCATGATCTTCCAGATATCAACATTCCTGAAAATACTATATGCAAATCGTGTCAATTCGGTAAGAAAACCAGATCTCACTTCATCAAAAAGGAAGGGTCAGCTAGTAAGCCTCTTGAACTTGTTCATACTAATTTATGTGGACCATCAAGGAAAAAGTCACCTCGTGGAGAAGAATACTTTATATTATTATTTGATGATTTTTCCAGAATGTGTTGAATAGGTCTTCTAAAGCATAAATATGAAGCATTTGAAAAGTTCAAAGCCTTCAAAGCTTTGGTTGAAAATGAATTAGATCGAAAAATAAAATGCCTCAGATCTGATCGAGGAGGGGAATTTACCTCGGATGAATTCTTTGACTTTTATGAACAACATGGAATAAAAAGGCAATTCTCCACTAAAAGGACTCCTCAGCAAAATGGAGTGGTAGAAAGGATGAATAGAACTGTTCAACAAATGGCTCGTGCTATGCTAGATGAATCTAGAACTCCTGCAACCTTCTGGGGTGAAGCTGCATTCTTTGTCGTCACTATTCTCAACCAAGAAAGTGTTCGGGTAAACAACACTCAAACTCCACATGAACTTTGGTATGGTAAGACTCTTATTGTAAAATACTTCAAAGTTTTTGGAAGCAAATGTTACATCAAAAGGACTGATGAAAAACTTGGTAAGTTAGAACCCAGAGCAAATGAAGGTATTCTTCTTGGCTACTCTTCCCGAAGTAAAGGATATAAATGTTATAATAAAAGACTTGGGAAAATTATTGAAAGTATTGATGTTGTGGTTGATGAAGCATGCAAAATCCAAAACAGATAAAAACCAAAGATTATGACAATGAAGAAGATGAGGATCATTTTCCCACATCAAATCACACAAATTCTGAAGAAGAAATCAATGAAGTACCAGAAGAAGAGATAACGATATAAGAAAAGACTCTGTCTAGGTATGTTCATAAAAAACATCCAAAAACTCAAATTCTAGGGGAAAAAGGGGCAGGTGTGCAGACAAGAAGAACTATTGCCGAAGCCTCAAGCTATCTAGCATTACTATCTTCCATTGAACCTCAAATTGTAAATGAAGCATGCAAAGATGAATGTTGGGTCAAGGCCATGAATGAAGTACTTGAGAAAATTGAAAAGAATAATACTTTGGAATTAGTTCCTAGACCTCACGATAAGAATATCATAGGAACCAAATGGATATTCAAAAACAAGCTGAACGAAAATGGAGAAGTTATCAGAAACAAGGCCAGACTCATTTGCAAAGGATATGCTCAACAAGAAGGTATAGATTTTGAAGAAAATTTTGCACCTGTTGCCAGACTTGAAGCCATAAGAATGTTTCTTTCTCTTTCTATTTTTCAAAAATTCAAAGTATACCAAATGGATGTAAAATCTGCCTTTCTTAATGGAGACTTAGAAGAAGAAGTCTATATTGAACAACTAGAAGGATTCATTCTTGGAAATGATGCAAAACTTGTATGCAAACTCAGAAAGGCTCTTTATGGTCTAAAACAGGCTCCAAGGGCCTGGTATTACCATCTTGACAAATATCTCCACCAACAGGGTTTTTCAAATATATATACAAAGATGGACACTAATAAATTGCTAATAATTGTTGTGTATGTTGATGATATCATTTTTGGTAGCAATGAAGAATCCATGAGTCAGAATTTTGCTTTAGTAATGCAAAAAGAATTTGAAATGTCCTTGCTTGGTGAGCTTACCTATTTTCTTGGTCTACAAGTTCAACAAAATAAAGATGGTATTTTTCTCTCACAAACCAAATATCTCAAACAGATCCTGAAAAAGTACGACATGGAAGATTCTAAACCAGTATGTACCCCAATGGTAACAAGATGCAGTCTTAGCTCAAATGATGAATCAGCAGCAGTACATCAACCAACTTACAGATCCATGATTGGCAGTCTGCTTTATCTAACAGGTACCCGACTGGACATCATGCATGCAGTGGGAATAGTTGGAAGATTCCAAGCAAATCCAAAGGAATCACACCTTCAGGCAGTCAAAAGGATTTTCAAATATCTTCAAGGAACACATAAATTTGGTTTATGGTATCCTAGAGATAGATCTTACACTTCATGCATATACATATGCAAATTGGGCAGGAAGTATTGATGATAGAAAAAGCACTAGTGGTGATGCATTCTATATGGGTTCCAGGTTAGTTTCTTGGTTGAGCAAGAAACAAAGTTGAATTGCATTATCTATAGCTGAAGCAGAATACGTGGCTGCTGCATCTTGCTACACACAACTACTTTGGATGATGCAAACCTTGCAAGACATTCAGATCACATGTACTCCACCCATCTCCATTCTATGTGATAATACAAGTGCCATCAGTATTTCAAAGAATCTAGTCATGCACTTCAATACCAAGCACATACCCATCAAATATCATTTTCTACGTGAAAAAGTGCTTGAACAAAAGGTCAAATTGGAGTATGTTCCCTCCAAAGAACAGGTTGCTGATATATTCACTAAACCACTGCCCAGAGAGACATTTGAATATCTCAAGCAAAAGTTGGGAGTAGTTGTTGCATCATCCTGCTGTTAAAACCTATTTTCTTTAGAGAAAGGTGGTTATACACAAGTTTCATAAAGCGTAGTCGCGTACATACGCAGGTTTCTGTGGGCACAGTCGCGTATATGTTGGTTTAAAGAAAAGCAGTGGGCCAGACTCAGAAAAAAGGGGTTTGCTATGGTTTTGTCAATTATCTGCTCTGTTTGATGATGGTTTCAATCTGCTGATAACATGTGGAAATATATTGGTCCTCATAAAGTTGTTGATAACTTGATGTATATCTGATTGATGATGATGCTTTGATATCTCTTACTGACATATGCAATGATTAGATCTGAAAGTGAACAGGTGGAACAGGTTCAGTGGGAGAACATGGTGGATGATATTTTGGGAACTAATAATGGACATATATGGATTGTTGGTCTGGATGTTGTTGACATATGCTGTTGATGGTGCAGATCATATGATAGTTGTTGATGACTATCATGGTCTTGTTTAAGATATTTGGTCTCTGTCATATATGTCATGTATATCTTTTAATGTAACGGTCATGAAAAGACCTTATTTGCAACCCCACTATGCATGGGATGGATGATGTAATGTTTCTTGTTTTTGACATGTATAAACAATCGATATATCACCACTTGGTTGGGCGAATGAGTCAAATTTCGTATATCCCCACTTGGTTTGGAGATGGATGTATGTATGAGTCATTGGTGATAGGAAGGTCATTTGTGATGTATGTATAGAGTCATGTTCTTCTTTTAGAAAATCTTTTTGCAGGCTTTTCTTATGCTCAGGGGGAGCATGGACTCGATCATGGGAGCTCAATCAGCACACTTAAGCGTATCAGAGAATTCAGCATGCACTCAAGGGGAGCATGACCCTTTGCCCTTGATGTCAAAGGGGGAGAGTTACTTGGTGTGGTTGTTGCCATCAAGTCCAAAGGGGGAGATTGTTGGCATTATGATGTATGTATCGTACTTGATGGCAACCCACTTGTAGCAAAACAACTCACTTGTATATGGTAACTAGATGAATCTACAGAAGAGATATCAGATGTGACAGAATGCATGACAGTAGTGTTTACAAATGTGATGAAATTCAGGGAAGCTTCAAGGAATCAGTTTAGAAGGTAACTCACTCAAATGAAAGATCACAATATAGCAGGTAAACAACAAAGAATTACAGATCAGTCTTCACATAATGAAGAAAGAGAGGCATACGCAGGTTCACCATTGACCAAGCTACGTATACACACAGGTTCACTGTGTACAAGTCGCGTATATGTACACATACACTTTCACGGAAGGAAAAGCGCGTATACCGTGGAAAACTAAATTTTTGGTCCAAAGTATATGGTCCATGGTATTGATCCAAGGTATCTGGTCTGAGGTATTGACCCTAGGCATTTGGTCCAAGGTATTGGTCCTAAGTGGTTTTGGTCCATGGTATTGAGAAAGGTCTAAAACTATAAGAGGAGGAGAAGATCATTAGGCCAATGTGTGCATGTGTTGAATATATGATGAAGTGTGAGATCTAGTATGCAGGTTATTAGGTTATGGTGCATTACTGGATCTGAACCAAGGATGAACCTTAGCTGATGATGAGCGATCATATCTAATGTTAGATCGGGATCAGTTGGCGAAAAAGAATTATCATTAGGTGTTTTTGCTCATTTATATTCTAAATCTGAATTCTGACGCATATATTATTCTGTAAATGATATGATCTGGGTATAACTAAAGTCTGGAATAGCTGCAGAATTCTGAATTTATATTTGCAGATATATATGCTGATTGGATTTGAGGAAAGCGCGTATACATGTAGGTTAGACACATGGAAGTAGCGTATACCTTATAAAATATGTTTTAGTTGCTTCTGTTTGTTGTTGCAGTGTTCTAGGTTATGGCTACTATATTTTGGTGACAGCATTATGAATGATCAGATTGATGAGTGATTGATTAATTCGGTTATGTTTGGTTCAAAAGGAGATAGGTTGATGGATATATGTTTGATGATTGAATGATGTTGTTGATGGATCCAATCTGAAAATTTATGAAATGAGGTCCCTAAAGGAAGAAATAAGGTCGTAGCCTTCTGTAGGTCGGCGCCTACGTACTATAAAACATATCGGCTAGTACAAGAGCTAGTGGGTTGTAGCTCCCTTCCAGTAGAAGCTGGAGAATGAGAGAAGGTTGTAGCCTTTTGTAGGTAGAAGCCTGCGTACTAGTATAAGACTGCACCAGTACAAAAATTTTAAACAGAATTTTCTTATTATTGAAAGAAGACAGAGATGACGGTAGCAAGTGGTTTTCACCCACATTGAGTTTCCATCTTATATCTTGGTGTTCATATGTGTTGCTTATGTGTGATGCTTTATTTTTCTTTTACTGCACTGTCTAATGAATTCCTGATATACTGATTAAGGTTCAATACATGATAATTTTGGTAAATCAAAAGATCTCTGCATATACGCTGGATTCATTTAAGTATAGTTGCGTATACATGCTATTTCACTGAGCTAAAGTAGCATATACAAATCAGTTTTGAAAATTAAATTATTGATCTGATAAGACTAATTCACCCCCCCTCTCAGTATTATTTCCAACACATCTATTGTTGGTGTTTCACTATTTGTCTTGGCAGATTCCCCAACTTATTTCCTGACATACCCAAGTCTTGCCTGACGAGGTAATTCTTCTACTTTGATGGGGTTGACAATGCCTTGGCCATTAATGCCCAAGCCTTTTCCTTCATACCCCATTCTCTTCAACAGTTTGGAGCCAATTCCTATGGTATGATTTTCAAAATGAGTGAAATCATCATCAGGACACATACATGAATTCAAAGAATTACGTTTTACCTCACATGGGTCACACTGCAGCTTTTCCAAGGCCTCATCCTTTGCTTGCAGCTGTTGTAGCAAAATATGTTTCTCCTCTTTCTCTTCATGTACAAGCATCTTCAATTCAGTGTTATCTGTTTGAAGACTTTGGTTGTTTTTCTTCAGTTCTTCCAGGGCCTCTTCCATGCCTTGCAACTGAAGCTGCAATCACTCCTCTTCCTCTATCTCTTTTTGTAGAGCTTCATACATTATTTCCACCCTTTGGGAAATTTTGAGCATGGTCTCGTACATCGCTATTTCATCCTCTGTCACTACATGTTCCATTGTTCATGCTTGCAGTTCACATCCATGCAAAGACCTCTCTGATACCATTTTCAGACAACCTGGATGAGGGAATCTTTGAGGAATCTAGGAGGAATCTAAAAGATTCCTTAAGCCCCAGATTTTCACTTTCTCAGAATTCAGAAATTTGACAGTCAACTTTACCCTATTCGACGCCACAAATATGATGGTGCATTCAAATTTTCCATTTTCTCATTTCACTTTTCGGCCATTTTTCAAAGTGGAGTGCAGGTGTCAACATTCGATGTGCGAGTGGTCACTTCCATGAGATTCGACGCTGCGAGACTGATGGTACAGCCAACTTCAGCAGTTTGACATCCTTTTCTTTAGATGGCCCCAGGATGTGAGGTATATACAATATGTTCATGTACTTCTTTTTGCTATGAGATGCATTGTTCTGCATAGATACTTGTTTGATGTTTGATGTGGGATCTTGTTTTCTTACTTGTTTCATGATTCCTGCTTGATGTGACGCGGAATCATTCGTGGGATGTACTTGTTGTCATGATTGTCATGTTACTTCTTCTTTACAACATGTGTTTATGTTCCTTTATGCTATTTTAATTGCAATTCTAATCACCTCACAAAAGTAAAATATCTTGGTTAAATCTGGGAGTTGAGTCAACTCGGATCACTATACCTTTAAAAATACTAATAATTCATGAGTAATCTATTGACAAGGATCAAAGGCCTTTTTTATGGTGGAAGGGATGGAAGAAGAAGTGAAAATGAGAGTGGAGAAGAGGCCAAGTGGTGTGGAAAATGAATGATGAGGCTATGGTGGACCCATCCTCTTGTTCCTAGATGAAAAAAATAAGATCTTGACCATTTTTCCATGCCAATCATGCTCCTATAGCAATTCTGGCAACTCCTGTAGCAATTCTGAAACACTCTTGTAGCAGAATTGTTTTATCCATATCTCTCAACTGGTATATTGTATTGACCTAAAATTTGGTGAGAATGTTTCCATCATCTTTATGCATATCTCCATAGAAAGTCTTGGCCAATGAATGCACGAATTGCGAGAAAAAATTAAAATGATTGTGAGTGATGGAGGTAAATTTCTCGAAAATTGTGCATTGGAATTCGTTGAAATTCCTTGAGAATGTTACCATCATCCATATGCATCTCCCCATGAAACATCTTAGCTAATGGATGCATGGTTTTCAAGATATGGTAAAAACAATTTTTGCCTTGTGTTTTTTGGCCTCGTGTAGCAAAACAGAACCTTCCTGTAGCATTTTAGGACAATGAGGGAAATGGATGGGAAAGGCTTGGAAATGATGGTTGCATGCTGGAAATGGATGAGGGTGATGTATTTACATGACCTTGGTCCTGTTGGAGCATATGGGAAAAGGAGGAGAAAGCCCAAGTTTGACTTCCTTTGACTAGGTTTTTGATCAATTTTTTTCTTTTGGTGCTAAATTGTTCTTCTTGATTGCAAGGTTGAAGAGCACCTGCATTCATAAGAGATAGATACATGGAGAAAATACTTTTTTCTTTTAATTTTTTATTTCTTTTCTTTTTTTTTCCCTTATGCCTATTAGCTGCCTCAATGAGGTTTTCAACTAGTAGGTTTTCTTAGATGCCTCAAGTGAGGTTTTCACCCAGGATATTTCCCCTTTTTTCCTTCTTTTTTTCCAACCCACTGACCGCCTCAAGGAGGTTTTCAATGAGTGAGCCAATCTCAAGCACCTAAAAAGAGGTTTTCACCTAAGATTTTATTCTTTTTATTTTTTCTATCTCTTTTTGCATTTTTTATTTCTTTTTCTATCCTACTCTACTTGAAAAAAGACAAAGCTCTTTTAAGTGTAGGAATACTTCCAATGGACCCATGTGCATAACAAGATGACAGATAAACTCATGTGTAGGCTTGAAGCATACTATTTGACATGTACCTGAATATTAGAGACCAAATTCTTTGACTTTAATGATATCAGGCATTGTTGAAGAATAGAGTGATGCTCCATATTGTTGATTTTCTGTAACCAATCCTCAATATGGTTTTTATGCCCTTGGTTCGCTTGCTCATCTAGATCATTTTTCATTTTCTTCTTTTTCTGTTCCTTTCAAATCTTCTACTTTTCTCCAATTATATCTTCTAGTTATATTTAGGATTTCTTCTTTAAGATCATGATTTTTATATTTTTCTAGAAATATCTTTTGCATATCATTCCATGATCTTATTAATTAGTCCTTAAACTAATGAACCATTTAAGAGCTCTATCCTTCAATGTTTCTAGAACCAAACTCAATTTTTGAGTATTTATTTAGTAACCATAAGATCTAAAAAGGATTTCAAATTCAAAGAGAAAGGTTTCTCGAGCCTCTGACCTCATACTATGGAAGTTCGGAAGGAATATGGAGGGATGTTCTTCATATTCACACTAACATCAATATATTTAATAGGAAATCCAAGAGGATTTTATTCATTGTCATCATCTCCATACATTTGTTCTACCTTGTCTACCACCTCTTCTTCTTCTACATGCAAAATTGGAAGGTGATGTGGTTCTTACTGCACCACATGGTCAAATGGGGGGGTTTGGTGTTGGATAAGTATTTTGTTGTTTTTATAAAAAGAATATTGAATAAGAATGATAATGCAATGAAATTTTCTATTCTTCCAATGGAATATTCCTAATGAAATTTTTCTGTGTGTTTTTGCAGAAAGTAAAAGAAATGAATCAACTATGGAAGAAAATAATGCATACTTTGACACCTCCTTAGTAACAACTCCAGAAGTGATAAGCCCCAGTATTGCAACAAGGATGTTGCAACTCCCAAGGCTACCAAATTAAGTTATCAACTTGGGGTTCATACAAACTTAAGAAGTGTCGGCACTATATGTGCAAAATGCAATGTTTCCCTCTTTCGTTGATCTGATTTAATGAAGTGAATGCCATGAAATCCAAGTCTAAACTAATTGCAGATGGAAATGTTAGTCTATTTGCAGGCAGGAAGCATAATTACTTTTGCAGAGAGGAAATTCTAGTTACTTTTACAAAAATGGAAGGCTATTCTACTTTGCATGAATGTATATTTTAATCTTATTTGTAGAAATGTAAACATTAACATATTTGTAGAGTGTGAATGGTACATCAAAAGGAAGCCTAGTCTATGCAATAGAGATAGCAATGTTGGAAATGAAAACCATAGCTTAAGATGTATGAAACAAATTGAAATCTTTCTTCAATCACTACATTCAAGATATATTTTTTCAATAGAGTTCACAAGGTGCTTCATTAACTAATCATGAAAATCATCATTATGCTCTTCAAGTCATGAATTTGTCCACTAATCCAATCTGCAGAAGTGAATTTCAATGGAGAAGAGGCAAGGCTTAAGAGGTCTTTTGGTCTTACTCAATCACATATTCATAGCCTAGGGGTGATGATTCAATCCTTAGAGACAAAAACCAAGCTTTTGGAATAGATCTGGTCAAGTTTACGCGTGCTACAGGAGTGCTACACTAGGCCCTGTTTTTCTACAGGAGTGATATAACTTGCCAAATTCCCAAATAAACAAATTAAAATGGGATGGGAATTTTTTTTATTAATTAGGATTTCTTATGACTCCATTCCAAGTGGAATTGCTCCAAAATACCCCTGTTAACACGTGTTAAAAAATAGAAGAAAATTACTACTCCAAAAATTGGAAATTCAAGAACTAGTGAGCTAGTTAACCTACCAAATGTCTAACCTAATCAAGTGAAAATGATATGGCGTGAGAAATTTTATTAACTTGAATTTTTTTATGACCCAATACAAGTGGAATAAACTAAAATTAAGTTCATTAACACGTTATAAAAAATAGAAAAACATTACTACTATTTTGCTACAAGGGACTTCCAGAAATTCTAGATTTGTGAACTAGTAAACCAATCCAAGTAGCTCAATAATGCATATTGATTTTCAAATTTATTTTAAGGATGAATCATGTTTGTGAATCTTTAAAAAACCTTCAAAAGAACTCACTTCAATCATTTAACGAATATGACCTACAACAAAAGAAGCATGAATAGTAAATGCATAAATAAGAGGTGCAAGTGAAAAAGACATTCAAAGGGAATAAAGACATTGTACAAGAGGGATCTAAGGCTCTTGGGATGGCCAAGCCCAAGGATACTCAAATTCCTATGAAGGAAACCAAACTTTAGAAGCTAAAAATTGCACCAAACTTCATTATTTGAATCAATTCACGTAAATCCATGTTAGAAATGAAAGTGAAGCTGCTAAATAACAAGTTTTCTCCACAAGAAGACTAAGAAATACATGCCTCTAGAGTAAAATTTGAATTGGTACTTATACAAAGTGATGAGGAAGAATTATCCTTGAAATGAGGAAGCTTTCCCCTCCAAATCCCCTCAAATAGTGGATCTGGTTCCCAACACTAGGAAACTGCATTAAATGGCAGGGAACACATTCCTAGATTTTCTCAATCACTAGAGCTCCAGAATCTGTGCAATAATTTCATAATATCATATTCATTTATTATCCAATATTGGTCCTTCTGTAGCAGGGAGCAAGTCCCTAAATTATATCATCCTCTAAATCTTCATAATCTTCCCAATATTCTACAAAAATAAATAATATTAGGCACAATGATCTAAAATGGGGCACTAAAGGCTTATTGTTAGCTTACAAGAACCTCTCCCACTCCAAAGCTTAAACAATTTCCAAGATCTATGCTTATGATTGATAATTTGTGGAAATAAGCACTTGAAATAGGTGTATGCTTATGTTTTCCTTTAACTACTTTGTTGCCTTAAGTTTATTTGCTTATGACTGATAAATAAACACACATAAAAAAAAAATGTAGCAAATAAACAAATACATAAGACAACAATATAATTAGGAGTTCACCTTGATATCTTGGGCTACGTCTCCTTGAGCTCTAATCAACTCGACTAGGCTCTTTGGGATTATGGTAATACTTATTTTACAAGTTCCACACTCAAATCCATTGGTTTACAATTGCACCAATGAGTTTAGAATACCATCTTATCCCGCTAGCTTTCCATACTTTGCAGACAGATCTAGGCTTCTCTGGACTAGATTTCTTCAATCAGCGCTCTGAGCTATCTTGAGCTCCTGGCTTGCACCAACTCCTTTAGAATTCTTTTACTGTCTCTGGAATTCCTTCTTCTATCTTTAGCACACATCAGGCACCAACAACAGCTTGATCATTTGATCTCTTTGTTGTTCTGAACTTCATTACAACTTCATGGCTTGTAGAAGTCCATTGAGCCCTCTGGCTCTGCGGCTCTGCCTCCAACCTCTAGTGGCTATGCCTCTGTCAATGCTCTAGCTCTGCCTTCCAACCTCTCGTGGCTATGTCAAGCTTCTCCGAGCCTCTTCTTCACTCGGCAATCTAACTCCTCTGGCATACACTGAGCTTTCCCTTTGGATTCCTCAGCATTCCAACAGCTCTGGGCTTCTCCGAGCTGTCTCTGTGCACACACTCAGAAACCGAGCTTTATCTGTGCTCTTTGAGCTTCTTCGAGCTCTCTCTCTCTCTCGGCACCTACGCATTCATTGTGCCTTGGCAATGGATTCCACATCATTGCACGAGTGTCCTCTTTTCATTACTCTGCCTGGGCTTTCTCGCGGCCTCCCCAACGAATCCTTGTCAACTGCGTTCTCTGTGTATTTGCAACCATTTCGTTACAGTCCTCCATCATGGAAAACCATGCGTTTTCCCAAAAGAATCAGTGTCCCATTGAAATGAACTGGCGGACATAGGAAACCCAACTGTTCGGCCTTCCTCCTGAAGAAATCTCACGTTCAAACATGTAACACAATACACAGGAAAACTAATGAAAACCCATCATGGGGTGTTTTTCCGGAACTCAAATAATATAGAATCGCCCCCATAATCCTCTTGGATCTATCATTGTATCGTATATCACAATCGCATTGCGTATGGCCAAAAACCCAATACACGGGAAAATACAAAGAAATCCTGTAAATCTGGATTTCAAATGATATGAAATCGCGCTTATAAGCCTATCAAGACTATGCCCTGATCGCAAATCGCAATCGCATATGTCAACAGCCCTTTATATTGGGGATCCACAGATCGTCGATCACCGATCGCTGATATCGGTGCATCGCATATCGCTATCGCCCCATCGCATGTGCATTGGCCCTTTGTATTGTCGTGATCTCGATCGCCGATATCACACATCGCATATCGCATCGGCCCAATGAAATATGTCTCTGCTCCTCTAATCGTCGATCGGTGCTTATCGCATATCGCATTTTTAATGGCCCTTTGTATTGGTTGCGATCACGATCGCCGATCCATCGCAATCACAAGTCGCTATGTCCGAGACTCCGATATTGCGTGAAGGCCTACCTCCGATGTGATATGTCGGAGGTCGCAATCGAGGAGTCCTTTCATCTCCACTTAAGTCCTCCCTTTAACCTATTCCAATGTGATTTCCTTCAATGAACCTTTAAGTTCATTTTTATAAGGATTTGCCTCCTTTTCTAAGGATAATGGGAAATATATGCAATGAGACTATTTCCAAGAGCATACTTTGAATTTCATTTTTCCTCTGTGAGGAAAATTCATAGACTTAGAAGTCTATGTTAGATCCATTTTGGATCACGCCTTCCCACTAAAAATCTTTTGGACTCCAAATGACTGATATACTAATCTGAACAGTAAATGAGAGTACCTGACCCTCTTCTTTCAGCCTCCATACACTTTCCTTGCATAGTGCCTCTGAACCAAAGCCTCTGAACACTCCTTTCCTGGATGTGCTTGTCCTCCTGGGAAGGACTGTCTTCCTCCTTAACTTCCTGCAGAACTCCTACTGAGAAGGTTACAGAAGATAGTTTGAACTTCTCTATCTTGATCATTGATCCAAGGTGGCTCAAACCAATGTGAAGTTACATCTGCTTCACAAAATTTTCATTTGTACATGTTTGACATACTGTCAACAACAATCGTTAACAAAAACAGGATTACAGACAACAACTAGATGTCCTAAACTCCTGCTTCATCAAAAGAAACAGATTTCACATCTTGTGAATACCCCCATGTCTTTACATCTTCATACAAATGATTGACTAGATAACAAGCCAACAAAACATGCCTTTAAAAACAAATGACCCTTCAAGTCAAGCATATAGAAAAAGAACTTTAGGATTATTTTTCAAAGATGAAACACTTCATCAGTATCTCCACCTTGGAGACCAAATCAACTTTTCCCTAGTCAATATTACATTACATGCATGCTTAAAACAAAGCAATTAGCCCTTCAAGTTAATTACACATACATGTTCAAATACAAGGAAATCATCAACATCCCTGTGTTCATGCACATCATTTTCATGCATGCATTTCATCCTTCAACTTTCGCTTAAGCACACTGTACTTTCGAAGATGAAATGAAATATAATGTTGCAGCAATAAAGTGAGTCTCCTACTCAACTTTTCCATTCACCTTCTTGGTAAAAACCTGCAACTTGCATTCTATTAACAAAGAAATGCAAATAGATGCATTATATCAATAGACATGCGTACTTAATTGGATAAGAATTCTAACCATTTCTTACCAATCCATTTCAAAGGTCCTTCCTTTGTCTACACATCATTTATGTAAACTTCCTTTCCATTCCTGCCATTCTTTCTTTCCACCCTCTTCAAGTTTTGTGGAAGCATTATTGGATTCAGAGTCCAACATTTTGCAGCAATATTTCCTTCTTATCACAATAAGTGCAACACATGTGCATCCTCTTGACAGCATGATTTGCCTTGTCCAATGGACCTTTTGCCCTTTGCTTCTCTTCCTTCAAAAGTTTCATGTATGTGGCCATTCTCTTCCAACATCTAGAAACATTAAGGTTAACCAAACCACAAAAGGAACATGCAATTCTTTTCCCATGCTTAGATGGAAATTTATCATGCTTAACATAATCAAAAGGAATATGATTAGAACTAGATTTATACCTTTCTTTTTCACCTTTATTGCCTTCATGAGGAGGTGAATTGAATGAAGAAGTAGCTCCCTATGGAACACCATCAATCTCTTCATTGCTTTCAGACTTTCCACAACTCTCTGGTTCAAGTGCATGCTGATATACACCTTCTTTCTGCAAAGTATGCTTCACACTATTGCATTCCCCAAGAATACAATCTTTACACTTTTGGGGTAGAAGACCTGCAATGAAACTCCTTCTTGGAGCCGTTTCACTGGTCTTCATTGCAGCTTTGGAACTTTCTCCATAAGACTTTCCATAACCAAGACCCAAATACTTAGGCCTTTCCTCAACCATTATTGGCTCAACAATACCCTGTGCATGTTTGCCCAAGCCTTTTCCTTCATAGCCTATTTTGGACATTAACTTGGAACCTACGCCTCTCGTATGTTTTTCAAAAGAACCAATATAAACATTCTTAGAGGAAATTGAAGACAAACTGGAATTATTTACCTCTTCTTCAAGCTGATACTTGACTAAGGCTTCTTTGGCAACAAGGAGCTGTGTCTCCAACTCATGCATCCTTTTTAGGTTCATATTTGCAATATGAAGTTGCCTCTCCATTTCCTGCAATTTGTCAGAAAGCAACTGCTTCTCTTCCTTCATGGAATTCAACTGCTCTCTAAGTATGATGCTCTTCCTTCCATCCTCATACATTTCTTTCACCATATCCATCATGATGAGCAAGTCTTGCTTCATGTCTTCATCAAAGACTCTTGTGAAGAAAGAAGAAATTGAGGACTCACTTGTAGAAGTTGTCATTATCAGACTAAACAAAAAAACTTCAAACAATATTTAACAAAGAGATTATTCAAGCAACCTTTTGCAACAAACCTCTTGTGCTTCAATGATTGCTTTGAGGTCCTTTGGGATAAGAAGAATGACTTCAGCCCTTCTTCCTTCTTGTCCTCTCCTGGACTTAGCTAACAGCAGCTTTCCCTGAACCTTTGCAAACTCAAACAACATTCAATTTACAAACAATCAAACAATCAATCCTTGACTATTTAAACACCTTTAAAGTCAAACAAGCATATATATTGCTCTGTCAATCAAGCATTTTGCTTTGATCAATCAAGCATCATGATACCACTTGCTTTGGTATAACTTGCTCTGATATAACCAGCTCTGATATAACCTTCTTTGAAGGTGGTGCTAATCAACCTGATGCTCTGATATAACCTTCTTTGAAGGTGGGGTTAATCAACCTGATACTTTGATACCACTTGATCTAAAATGGGGTGCTAAAGGCTTCTTGTCAGCTCACAAGAACCTCTCCCACTCCAAAGCTTAAATAATTTCCAAGATCTATGCTTATGATTGATAATTCGCAGAAATAAGCACTTGAAATAGGTGTATGCTTGTGTTTGCCTTTAACTGCTTTTTTGCCTTAAGTTTATTTTCTTATGACTGATATATAAACACACATAACAGAAAAATGCAGCAAATAAACAAATGCATAAGACAACAATATAATTAGGAGTTCACCCTGATATCTTGGGCTACGTCTCCTTGATCTCTAATCAACTTGACTAGGCTCTTTGGGATTATTGTAATGCTTCTTTTACAAGTTCCACACTCAACTCCATTGGTTTAAAACTGCACCAATGGGCTTAGAATACCATCTTATCCCGTTGGCTGTCCATACTCTGCAGACAGATCTAGGCTTCTCTGGAATAGATTCCTTCAATCAGCGCTCCAGGCTATCTTGAGCTCCTGGCTTGCACCAACTCCCTCAGAATTCTTTTACTGTATCTAAAATTCCTTCTTCTATCTTCAACACACATCAGACACCAACGACAGCTTGATCATTTGATCTCTTTGTTGTTCTAAACTTCGTTACAACTTCATGGCTTGTAGAAGTCCATTGAACCCTCTGGCTCTGTGGCTCTGCCTCCAACCTATGGTGGCTATGCCTCTGTCAGTGCTCTGGCTCTTCCTTCCAACCTCTAGTGGCTATGTCGAGCTTCTCTAAGCCTCTTCTTCACTCGGTAGTCTAACCCTTATGGCATACACTGAGATTTCCCTTTGGATTCCTCAGTGTTCCAACAACTCTAGGCTTCTCCGAGCTGTCTCTGTGCACACACTCAGCAACCGAGCCTTCTCTGTTCTCTCTGAGCTTCTCCGAGCTCTCTCTCTCTCTCGGCACCTGCACATTCATTGTGCCTTGGCAATGGATTCCCCAACATCGCACGAGTGTCCTCTATGCATTACTCTGCCTGGGCTTTCTCGCGGCCTCCCCAGTGAATCCCTGTCAACTGCGTTCTTTGTGTATTTGTAACCATTTGGTTACAATCCTCCATCATGGAAAACCACGCGTTTTCCCAAAAGAATCAGTGTCCCATTGAAATGAACCAGCGAGCACAGGAAACTCAACTGTTTGACCTTCCTCTTACAGAAATCCGGCATTCGAACACATAATGCAATACACAGGAAAACTGATGAAAACCCATCATGGAGCGTTTTTCCAGAACTCAAATAATATAGAATTGCCCCCATAATTCTCTTGGGTCTGTAATTCTATCGCAATCGCATTGCGTATGGCCAAAAACCCAATACACAGTGGAATACAAAGAAATCTCGTAAATCTGAATTTCAAATGATATGAAATCATGCTTATAAGCCTATCGGGTTTGTGCCCTGATTGCAAATCGCAATCGCATATGTCAATGACCCTTTATATTACGGATCCACCGATCCCTGATCGCTGATCTCCGATATTGGCGCATCGCATATCGTTATTAGCCCCATCACATGTGCATTGGCCCTTTGTATTGTTGCGACCCTAATCTCTGATCACCGATATCACACATTGCAAATCGCATCAGCCCAATGAACTGTGTCTCTGCTCCTCCGATAACCTGATCACCTGATCATTGATCGGTGCTTATCGCATATCGCTCATCGGCATATCGCATTTGTAACGGCTCTTTGTATTGGTTGCGATCTCGATCGCTAATCGCCGATCGTCAATCCATCGCAATCGCAAGTCGCTCTGTCC
This sequence comes from Pinus tabuliformis, assembly GCA_031772625.1. Taxonomy (NCBI): domain Eukaryota; kingdom Viridiplantae; phylum Streptophyta; class Pinopsida; order Pinales; family Pinaceae; genus Pinus; species Pinus tabuliformis. Next base: position 1,364,468,640 of record CM062817.1, on the reverse strand, counting down.
GGGGATCCGATATCGTATTAAGGCCTACCTTTGATGTGATATGTCAGAGGTCGCAATCGGGAAGCCCTTCCATCTCCGCTTAAGTCCTCTCTTTAACCTCTTCCAATGTGATTTCCCTCAATGAGCCTTTAAGTCCATTTTTATAAGGATTTGCCTCCTTTTCTAAGGATAATGGGCAATCCTCTTTTTACATAACTTCTTCATCTGAAGTCCATTTTATCCCATTCAAATTGCGTCAGATTCAGAATGAAGAGATCTATGCAATGAGACTATTTCCAAGAGCATCCTTTGACTTTCATTTTTCCTCTGTGAGGAAAATTCATAGACTTAAAAGTCTACGTTAGATCCATTTTAGATCACACAATTACGAAATTATCTCTAAACCTTCCCAATGAACATATTAAAGCTAAAAAAACATTATTAAGTGTATAAGGAGAGATTTTATATAGCCTTTATGTGCCTAGGAAAGGTTAGATGGGTCTTAATTTATGTCTAATTTGGAGGGCCATCAATTAGGAGTTTCAAGGAAGATAATGAGAGGCTAGTATGGGCTCAAGAAAAGCAAGTCGAGGTAAATGCATTCATAGTACAAAGCCTCTCTGATTTGCAAAGGTAGAGGTAGTATGAGTTGGGGGCTAGTCATAGAGTCAAGCGGAGCCCTTTTCCTTAAGAAGAGAGAATAAATGGGGCAATTGGTAATAGGTTTAAGAAGAGGAACAAAAGGGAAAGTGAAGACACTGAGGGGGAATGCACCACTAAGTACCATAGAAGAACAACTGGAACTCATGGACACCATGGTAATGCACATTCTAGTGCTACTGCGAGGATATGTCATCGTCGTCCTCACCATCACCATCATAGAAAAAAGGAAAGTGTTGAAAAATGCAACAAGAGATTCTTAATTTGATTTTTCCTTGATTAAATTGAGAAAAAATGAAATTCCACGTCAATAGACAACTTGGAGAACTTAACTGAGGTGACATGGCTCTTTTCACTCAATTAATTTGAGTTAGAGACATGAATTTCAGTTGTATGTAGTGATTCCTAAATTTTATAAGCCTAGGTTGAGTTAATTTCAGTTGTAATCAGTTAAACTAGTTCTAATTGTTAATAGAACTAGTTGGTGGTCAGTTAAGTAGTGGGACATTAGTCTAACTCAGAGATCATCTAGTTAATTGATCAATAAGCTAATAATTAGCTCATGCATGTAAAGAATATGAGTTTCCTAGTTGTGGTGGAGATTCCAATGTAGTGTATAATTAATTATATACTAGAGTGAGTGTATAGTTCATTATATTGGTCAGGTGATCAACCCAGAGGAATTGCGCAAGAAAATAGGGGGAAATTCCTAAAGAATAGGATCATATTTCCTCAAGAATTGTGTAAGAAAATTGGGGCTCAAGTAGAGGCAGAAATTGAACAAGTACAGGTCAAAGCTTCTTAGTAAGCATAGAGATAGGTTATGCACTTGCAGGTTGTGCTCAGTTGAGCAAAGAAATTGTAATACATCCATATTCATCGTATTAATGCAAGCAGGCGTTAGGGTTCTTATCAGTTTGATTTCCTTGGAAAAAATACTATTTTCATGTATGTGATTTCTTATTGCATGTCTAGCATTTTTGTTCTAAATTGTGAATTAACTTCCGCATAGCAGTAGAGTAGGTTTGTGTCTTGTGATTTTGATTAAAACTTCATGAGCAGTTGCAAATCTATACCACAATTTCTACAGAAAGGGACTATATGCCAGAATAATTTAAGAGGGTCAAGCCACCCACATTTAATGGAGAGATGAGGAACCCTGAAGATGTAGAAGCTTGGCTTCTTGGGATGTAGAAGCTTGGCTTCTTGGAATGAAGAAGTTCTTCAATATCCATAACTATTCTAAGAATATGAAAGCAAGAGTAGTCACCTACATCTTGAAAGGAAAAATAGACATATGGTGGGAATATCTAGAGAATGTCAAAGGCATAAATGAGGAGGGTTTGAGTTTGAATGAATTTGAAAATTTCTTTAGAGAAAAATATTAGTCTAACATCTAATTAGACAACAAAGCGAAATAATTTTATGAGCTCAAAATAGGACAAATTTTAGATGAAGAATATGTCACCAAGTTCTTGGCATTGCTAAGGTAGGTGTCATATCTTAAAGATAAGGAAAAAGTTCATAGGTTTATGAATGGGATATCTCTATCATTCAAAGATTGAATTGAGATCCATGAGCCTCATACATTGAGCAATGCCATTAAAAATTTAAAACATTTACATGCTTAATCCAAGTGCAGGCTAGAATTCAAATATGAATGGATGTCAAAAAGCAATTCAAAATTCAAGGGGAAAAGGAAGAAAACGATTAAGGAATCAAATTTTGTCCCTACCACCCAAGAGATTCAATGAAGGCTCAACACTGAAGGCAGGGATCGTTTAGCTAAAGAAGGATCCAAGATTTAAGGGAAGGGTCTGTATAAGTGTTGGACATGTGGCGAAAATCATTTGCGACAAAATTTCCCACAACGCAAGCATGTTGGCCCGAAAATGTACAACGCAGAGGAAGCGAAGATTGTAGTATTTGTGGCACGTGGTATGCTTGTGATCTATACAGAACTAGAAAATCGATAAGTAGATTATCAAACTTCCATAATTGAGATGGAAGTTAAGATTTGCAGTAAAAAAAATTATTTTTTATTGACCCTAGTTCTAATTATAACTATGTTAGCCCAATGCTTGTGGAATGATGCCAATTGAACCAAGAACCACATGAGGAATCCTGGCTAGTTCAATTAACCATGGAAATAAAGAAAAAGTTTGAACATTGGGTAAAGGCTTTCCCAATTGAATTAAATGGGATTCCAACAATGGAAATCCTCAATGTGTTACCATTAGGTGCATACATGTTGTTAGGCATGGATTAGTTGTATGCACATGAAACCAAAGTTGATTGTTTTGAAAAATAAATTGAGTGCCTAGATGAGCGTGCAGAAAGAAGGATATTGCAAGGGAAGAGAAATCCTACTTTAGTAAGGCTGATCACATCCATGAAATCCAAGAGAAACAATAGGAAACAATGTCATTTATTTGTTGTACACGTTTCCAACAATGAAAAAGCAACTAGCAACACTAAAGAAGAAGAGAGAAACTATTGAAGCAATATCTTGTGTTGCAACAGTATGCATACATATTTCCAACATAATTTCCTAGATTAACTCCTCACAGAGAGGTGGACTTCTCCATGAATTGATGCCAAGAGTAGCCCCAGCATCCAAGCACCATACAGGATGAGTACACCAGAACTGGTGGTACTAAAATTATAGCTTAAGGAAATGTTGGATAAGGGCTATATAAGGTCGAGTGTCTCTCCATGGGAAGCACCAGTCATGTTCGTAAAGAATAAATATGGTACACTCATATTATGCATAAATTATATATAGTTAAATAAAGTGACCATCAAGAATAGATATCCATTGCCACAAATTGATGATTTGTTCAATTGGCTAAGGGGAGAAACACTCTTCTCCAAGACTTATTTAAGTTCAAGCTATCATCATGTGGATATAAAAGATGAGGAAATCCACAAAACAACTTTCAGAATGAGGTATGGGGATTATGAATTTGTCAAGTGCGCTTTGGACTTACCAATGCACCTACAACCTTTATGTGCCTTATGAACAATGTATTGTGCACTTATTTGTATAAGTTTGTCATAGTCTTCGTGGATGACACTTTGGTTTATACAAGGACTAAGGAGGAGCATGAAGAGCACTTGGAAGAAATATTTCAACTACTAAGAGAACATAGTCTTTATGAAAATCTTAGTAAATACAATTTCTTCCAACCACATTCATTCCTTGGGACACATTGTCTCAAGGGAGGAGGGTAGAAGTTGACCCAAAGAAGGTTAAGGCTATCATGGAATGGCCAACACCTAGAAATGTGGTTGAAGTTAGGTCCTTCATCGGAATTGCATGCTACTATAGAAGATTTGATCAATTGAAGCAGTTGTTGACCAATGCACCGGTATTAAGGATAGTAGATCATGAAAAGGATTTTATCATGTGCACATATTCCTGCAAGGAAGGATTAGATGGAGTGTTGATGCAGGAAGGTCAAGTGGTGTGTTATGAGTCTCGCAAACTAAATGAACATGAGAAAAATTATTTAACTCGTGATCTAGAATTAGTTGCCATCATCCATGGACTAAAGATGTGGAGACACTACCTTATTAGCATAAAATTCAGCCTAATGATTGATCATGGAGGGTTGAAATATTTATTTGAATAGCCCAAGATAAATGCAAGGCAAGCATGATGGCTAGCCATGCTCAGTGAATTTGATTTTGAAATCAAATATATAAAAGGAAACGAAAATAGAGGCTATGACAAGGTAGTGAGGATGATAAGGATGAATAATATCACCTTGTGGATGATGGTCTTATTAGATTCAAGAACAAAATTTATGTGCCAAACAATGAAGACTTAAAGAGGCTTATAATGAAAGATTTCCATGTTAAGCCATTTCTGTACATCCAAGATACCAAAAGACTCTCATGGTCATCAAGATTTTTTATTATTGGCCTAATATAAAGAAGGAAGTGGCTATATTTAAGTATGGGGGATTTTCGCAGTGCATTATATTAGATATCATTTTTGGGATTCAACTGCGTTAAGTAAGTCATTCAAAGTATGACCATTTCCATGAGAGGTAGTCGTAAAGTGACTAATTTCTCATGATTTTTGAATAGTTCACTTAGCACTCATTGCATCGGGTGATGCTCACAGGGGTGAAGAAGTGGGATTGAAACTAGTGAAATGTGGAGAACGAATCACATAGCATCAATCATCACTTCCGGGGCTTGCACCCGGTAACCAGGACTTCCCAGGAGGTCACCCATCCCAGAACTCCTCTGGCTCAAGTGGCTAATTTTTTTCCAAATGCATAGAATTCCACGAAGTGAAGGTTGAATGTAAACATCCAATAGCCTTATTTCATCCCATTCCCATTCCTGGATGGAAGTGTGAAGTGATCTCCATGTATTTCATTATTGGTTTTCCAAGAACCTCCAAACAACATGATGCCATTATGGTGGCGATTGAGAAGTTGAGCAAGGTGGCTCATTTTGTGGCAGTCAAAACCACCAATTCATCCATTGAAGTGGCACAAGTATTCATGAAATAAATCATAATACTACACAAAGTTCCCAAGAATATTATCTCAGACATAAATGCCAAGTTCACTTCAAAGTTTTGGATGGAGTGTTTTGCATGCTTAGGGATTGAATTGGCTTTCAGTATAGCTTATCATCCACAGATGGATAGGAGAACAAAGAGGACAAAAGGAATCCTCGAAGGCATGTTGAGGATGTATGTAATGCACTGACCAAGGAAGTGAGAAGAGTAACTTCCACTTGTATAGTTTTCCTACAAAAATGGGCACCAAGAATCTATAAAGATGAGCCCGTTTGAGGAACTTTATGGAAGGAGTTGCAATACTCGTATTAGTTGGAGTGTGTGACAACACCGGGTTGATTTTACTTGCAAATAAAATAATACCAAGGTCAAGGGACACGTATTCCAACATGAATGGAGGGAAAAACACTATAGTGGGCATCACTTGTGGTTAATTAATGGATATGGAAATTAGCAAAGGAAAGAGGGAATAAATGGAAACTTAATATGAGAAATAAAGAAAAATAGGATAAAATGGAGATGAAGAGACAAAAATATGCATGCAAGGGAAATTAGAGAGAAAATAGGGGAAAATGAAAGAAAAAGGAAAAATTAAAGGAAGAGACTAGACATCAATGATAAAAAGGCATCAGAGAAATTGTTCACAACTTTTTGTCAATTCAAGCTTTGATCACTTTCAAAAATCGAGCTCTAAGAGAAGAGAGAGGAAGCAACTGGACACAAGTAAGCAAAGGACAAGCAAAGGAAAGAAAGGGAGCATAAGGAAAAGGTTGGAAGAAGAGATACAACAGAAATACATTGCAAGTAGCAGATTGCATGTGGGATTTCATTGTTGAGATTTGGATGCATGGTACATGCATTTGGTTATTTGGTTGCTTTGTTGTCATTGACATGGGATTTTCCTAGATTGACAGTGGTTTTTAGCTTTACCTTGCCATTTCCTGGATAGTCATGGTGTTGTGGGTTCGTTTCTTGGTTTAAACTTTGGATGGTCGGTAGACTTTGGATCCTAGTGAGGTGGTCTCGGAAAATTCCCAAGGGTTAAGGGTGGAGATGGAATTTCTCTTGGAACCCTTGAAGGATGGGTGAAGACAAGAAAATTCCTTTGGATATGGTAAAGAAATTTGGAGGCATCAAAGATTTTTTGGTGTTAGTGATTTCTGGACCAATTTAGGTGAAACCACTATGGTTTTGGGTTGAGGTGGTTTGGCCTTTAGAAGCCCTGGTTGGTTCTGTTCTAATTTATCCCAGGGATCCCACATTCATGCTTGGAATATGGCATGATGGTGATTACCTAAAAGAGAGATTTGATTCAACCTAATCTATGGTCTGGTGGTAAGAGGAAGTCCCTGATTTAGTTTGCATTTGCATATTTTAATATGAGTTAATTTATTATTGTGATCAATGAGAACATGTGTTGATTATTATGGTGATTTTATGACTAGTTTGTCATGGATTTATTCTAGTTAAATGTCAGTTATATGCATGGTTAAATGATGCGCTTTTGTTATGGACCCTATTCATGATTTGATAAGTTATTGAATTTTTTTATGAATGCATGGGCTAACTAGTGTTGTTATAACTAGTTTGAGAGGGAATTGAGCCTTCTTGATGATTCCTTGATGAAGTTAAGGAGATATTAAATAGATATGCATTCATGACATGTAGTTACTATGTTTACCATGTGTTTGACGAAATGTTCTCATGTTTTTGGAAAATTTAGAGCAAGATCTAGCCTAGATACTTATCATATAGACTTTTTATCACCTTAAACTTGATTCTGGAAAAAAATTTGGTTGTTCTGGGTAGTGGTCTATAGGTTAGCCCTCAAAATGTGGCACTCATTTCATGGTTGTGTGCATGGAACTAGGAAATTTCGACTGCAACCACATGGAGGGAGGCATTTCTATGCGGTTACGGCCTTCCAGCCACACTCACAATGTCTTATGTGTACACCTGGGCTATGAGCTCAGTTAAAAAGAAGTTTTATTTTATCACCAAGGGTTGTGGTCTGACACCTTGGTGATATGATGTCCGTAAGAGGTTTTAGTAATTTTCTAGTTAGTAGACCACACTTCCATAATTGAAACTTGGATGTTGGGTCATGTCATAGTAACTCTTAGCTCGTGCTTACCTGGAGAACTTGTAAAAGTGGGTAAATGTGGGATGGGGTGGTTACAGGGTGGTATCAGAGCAAGGTTGCAGCACTGGACCTCACGGTAAATGCAAATTGTTATGCATACATGTTAATTGTTTGTATGTTTATCATGCATGCATGTTATCTATTTATTGTTATGGTTATGATATCCATGTATAAGCTGGTATGCTTGTTATTTTGTATCATTCTAATTTGGATTGGCCTATACAAATGCAATTTTATATCCTAAGATACCTTTAGGTATGTTTTTTATTATGTTTTACATATCTAATAATGGCATACTGCATGAAATAAGAAGGTTAAGAGATGAAGAGAAAAATAGTTGAGTACAATTCATATGACTCTTTGTATATGCTGGAAGAGGCATTCATAGGATGTGAGAGATCAGCTGAGCAGTTGGTAGAGGGAAATGTCGTTGGTTTGGCAAACACATTAAGAAGCTTGGACGCAGAAATTGTGAGCTGCAAGGCAGACAATGAATGGTTTTTTGAGGCACAAGAAAGGCTTGCTAGAGCTTAGGAAATAAATCTGAGGTTAATGCAGTGATTCTTCATAGCCTTTCAAATTTGCATAATCAGGGGCAACTGGGGGTCAGCAATGGATAGGAAGAAAAGACTAATGGTGTAGATGGAAGCAATTCTCGTAAATGGTACAAGATGGACATGGATGATACAGTCAAAGGTGGAAGAACCTTGATATGCCTAAAAGGTGGGATAGAACTCATGGATTCCATTCTAGCTCTGATTCTGAGAGACATCATCATCATCACTATTAGCATCCTTATAGGAGGAGTGAGAGGGGGTACTTTCCAGAGGAGTTCAAGAAAGCCAAGCCTCATATTTTTGATGGGGAAGTGAGGAAATCAGAAGATGTAGAAGTATGGAAACTTGGGATGAAGAAGTTCTTCAGGTTGCATGATTATTCAGAAAACACGAAATCCAAGATAGCTACCTTAAATCTCTAGGGAAAAGAAAATATCTGGTGGGAAGATATTAAGAACGTTAGAGGCATCAAGGAAGAGGAGATGATTTGGAATGAGTTTGAAACAATCTTCAAGAATAATTACCTATCTGAGATATATTATGATAGAAAGGCCAAGGAATTTTTTTAGCTCAAGATGGGTTCCATGATAGATGATGAGTACATGACCAAATTTCTGGAGTTGTTGAGGTTTGTTCCCTACCTTAAGGATGACAAAAAAAAGGTCCAAAGGTTGATTAGTGTATTTCCCTTACTTTTCAAAGATTGGATTAAGTATGATGACCCTTGGTCATTGGAGGAAGTCATCGAAAATTTGAAGCATTGTTATGAGTAGTCTAAGCACAAGCCTGAGTTCAAGCATGACTGGAATGGTAATGAGAATATGAAAGGAAAGTGGCCTAAGAAGCGAGGAAGATATGATATAGGTGACAAGGAAAATGTGTCACCTCATAAGAATTTTAATGCAGCTTAGAGAGAACATGGGTCTCAGCCTGAGGAGCAATAGAGTAAAGTTGATGGTAGGAAAACTTTGAGCTGTTGGACTTGTGGTAGAGAGCACCGCAAGAGGGATTTTCCATGACATAAGGGTAGCGGGCGTCATATTTATAGTTCTCAAGAGGCACACACAGTTGGAGATGTAGGACAGAGTATTGCTCGGATCTATGCAGCAATAGATAATAGGTAGGGAGATCATTAGGGATCCAGTATCGAGATGGAAGGTAAGCTTTTTGATAAATTTGTACTATTTTGATTGATCCTAGATTGAATTATAGCTATATTTGTCCTGACCAGGTCGATCAGTGTTAGTTGAATAAACATTAGAGAAATTTTGAGATCTAAAATAGGCCTCCTAAGGAATATATTAAAATAATAGTGAAAATAATAAAATAAAGTTAGATTACATCATCAAATTTTAGAGGGATAAAAGGAAAAACTATTTTTTCAACTCGTATTTTCAACTTATTTCCATGCGTGTTTACTAAAATTTCTAGTAGGAGCACTGGTTGGATGCATAATTTAATTCATCATCCAAGGAGTACCCATATTACATACTTTTGATGGACCCTACTACATGAAAAATGAAAAATACGTGAAAAACGTGATTGCAATAACATTTTTCATGTATTTCTCTTTTTTCGTGTAGCAAGGTCCATGGAAAATATGCAATATGGGTACTCCTTGGTTGAGGAATTAAATTTTGCATCAAACGAGTGCTTCTTCTTGAAATTTAAGTAAAACCATAGGGAGATAAGTTGAAAATACGAGTTGGAAAAGTAGGTTTTTTTTTTTACTTTTTAATATTTTTACCTTTTTACTCTTAAAATGGTGAATACTCCCCCATGGTTGACATCATCGTCTTGAATCCTATTGGTTCTTATAAAGTTTATTTTGGTTTTACTTTTTTGTTTTGAGGCCCATTTTTTTATCTCAAAATTTCTCTGATGGAAGTGCATGTAGAATCTTCGTTGGCATAGTTGGCTACAGGAACCAAGAGAAGAGTTCATCACTGGGTGAGATCTTGTGCATTTAAGCTTAATGGTATGCCTACATGAGCACATTTATATGTTCTTCCTTTGGGTTCATATAGCATGATTTTGGGCATGGACTGGCTATTTATTCACAATACTAAGGTGGATTGGTATGACAAAGCCATTGAGTGTCTGGATGATGATGGAGAAAAGAGAGTCTTGCAGGGAAAGAAGAATCCTACATCAGTGAGAATGGTTACAGCTATGCAAGCTAAGCATAGTTGTTGGAAAGGATGTTTATTGTTTGAAGTGCATGTTTCTAGTGAAAAAGGGAAAGAGGATGAGGATGATGAAGTCTTGATGAAGTATCTTGTCTTATAGCAGTTTCAGGATGTGTCTCCTGGAAAGATTCCAGAGTTTCCACCTCATAGGGAGGTGGAATTTTCTATTGAGTTGATGTTGGGAGTAGCACCAACATCTAAGGAACCATATAGGATGAGCACTCCAGAATTGGTGGAACTGAAGTTTCATCTTAAGGAAATTCTTGTTAAGGGATACATAAGGCCAAGTGTGTCGCTCTGGGGTGCATGGTGTTGTTTATAAGGAAGAATGACGGTACTCTTGGATTTTGCATTGATTATAGGTTGTTAAATAAGGTGGCTATCAATAACAGGTGTCCATTGTCGCAGACTGATGATTTGTTTGATCAATTGAAGGGAGTTGCATTGTTTTCAAAGATTTATTTGAGATCAAAATATCATCAAGTGCACATTAAAGAAGAAGACATCTACAAGATTTCATTTCGTACAAGGTATGGGCAGTATGAGTTGGTAGTGGTTCCTTTTGGTATTACCAATGCTCCAGCCACCTTCATGTGTTTAATGAAAAGTGTGTTGTTCCCTTATTTGGATAATTTTGTGATAATATTTGTTAATGAAATATTAGTATATTCAAAGAATGAGGAAGAGCATGAAGAGCACCTAGAAGTGGTATTGAGATTGTTGAGAGAGCATCAGTTGTATGGAAAGCTCAGCAAGTGCAGTTTCTTTTAGACTCAAATTCATTACTTGGGACATGTTGTTTCCACGGAAGGGATAGCAATGGGTCTGAAAAATATTAAGGATATCATGGAGTATCCAACTCTGAGGAATGTGGATGAGGTCAGCTCATTAATGGGACTAGCAAGTTATTATATGTGGTTCATCAGAAACTTCTCAAATATTGGATATCCTATGACATCTCTGTAGAAGAAAGGGAATAAGTTTGAATGTATTGAAATTGTGAAGCTAGCTTTGAGAAGTTGAAGCAGCTGCTTACAAATGCTTTGGTTCTGAAGATTGTGGATGTTGATAAGGACATTATGTTTTGTATAGATTCTTGTAAGGAAGGACTTGGTGGAGTTATGATGTAGCAAGGGCAGGTGGTTTGATATGAATCAAGGAATTTGAATGAGCATGAGCAGAACTATGTGACTCATGATCTTGAGTTGGTAGTTATCACTCATGCATTGAAGATGTGGAGACATTGTCTCCTTGGAAGGAGGTTCATCTTGATGGGCTATCACAGTGGACTGAGGTATCTGTTTGATCAACCCAATATGAATGCCAGGAAAGCTAGATGGTTGAATACTCTCAGTGAGTTTGATTTTGAGATCAGGTACATCAAGGGAAAAGAGAACAGGGTTGCAGATGCTCTCAGTAGGAGAGTGCAGGTGAATCATATTTTAGTTGTGAGCTCTTATGGGACAAATTTACAAGAGCGGATCTTGCATGTAGGGAAGCATGATGAGAGGTATCAATAGTTGAAGCAGAGATTACAACATCAAGGTGAGAGTGCTCGACATGAGGAGTATCACCTCATAGCAAATGGATTGGTCAAGATTTAGAGCAGGATTTATGTGCTAGATATTAGCGAGTTGAAGAATATTATCTTGAGAGAGTTTCACATCAAACCATATTTTGGCCACCCGAGATACCAAAAGACCTTGACAGCTATTAAGAAGTTATACCATTGACCGAACTTGAAGAAAGAGGTGGTTGAGATTGTTGAAAGATGTTTTGACTGTGACCAAGTGAAAGTTGAATGCAAACATCCAATTGGTTTATTGCATCCTATTCTGATTCCAGAATGGAAATGGGAGGTCATTTCCATGGAATTCATTACAGGATTTCCAATGACATCAAGACATCATGATTCCATCATGGTTGTGGTTGAAAGACTGAGCAATGTAGCTCACTTTGTTGTAGTGAAGTCTACTAGTTCAACTAGTGAAGTGGCTCAGATATTGATCAGGGAGATAGTGAGGTTGCATGGATTTCCCAAAACAATTATATAAGACAAAGATGCAAGGTTCACTTCTAGGTTTTCAAAGGAGTTGTTTGCAAGCTTGGGGATAGAGTTAGCTTTCAGTATAACTTATCATCCATAGACAAATGGACAGATAGAGAGGGTTAACATGATCCTTGAGGATATGTTGAGGATGTATTTCATGCATCAATAGAGGAAGTGGGAGAAGTATCTTCGAATGGTCAAGTTTTCTTATAATAATAGATATAAGGAATCCTTGAAGATGAGTTCATTTGAGGCTCTCTATGGGTAGAGTTGTAATACTCCTATCAGCTGGACTAATCCAGTGAACAGGGTGTTTATTGGACTAGATGTGTGATCCAAAAAGGATTTTGGATAGACTCCTAAGTCTAAGTGTTCCTCACAGAGGAAAATGAAAGTCCAAGGAAGTTCCTGGACATAGCCCCATTGCAGAGATCTTTTCCTTCTGAATCTACTGCAACTTGAATGGGCTAAAATGGGCTTAGGATGCAAAAGTTGTTGCATGCAGAAGATGCCCTTTGTTCTTTGGAAAAAGAGGCAAAAACACCCTAAAAATGGCAAAACAACCCTTATAAAGGGAAATTGCATCAGAGAATGGTCAAAGAGGCGAACTTAAGCGGAAAGGGGAGAAACCCCCGATTGCCAATCTCCAATATATCGGGTTGGAGATAGGCCTGTGTGCGATGGCAGGACCCCGGGCTATGTGATATGCCGATTGCCGATGATCGGATCGGCAAATCGGTATCGGCGATGGCATGAGGCAAAGGTCAGACCCCCGGGCCTACGCGACTTGTGATTGCGATACATCGCATTGTAGCGATGTAAAGGGGCGATAATATGCCGAACCCGACGGACTTATCAGCATGGATTTATAACATTTGAGTTCTGCCATAAAGGGACTTTTGCGTGTATTAATGTGTTTCGGTGTAAAAACCGAAATACAAAGGAAAAAGCCCCCAAAGCGATACAACCGGACCCGAAGGGGAAATAAAGGTGCGATTAATGTTATTTGAGTTCCGTAAAGGCGGATTTCAGGTGGGCCTCAAGCGGTAAATGGTTTTGGGCTGGCTCCGCCCGATCCCACACAATGAATGATGCGTGGCTTGGCGGAGGAACAGGGAAACCGCCTTTTTGGGCAGGTAACCTCCGTATCCTTAAGCCACCCGAAATTGAATGAGGACCGTTGGATCGGAGATCCCGTAGATCGATGGTGGAGCTGTGAAAGCAGCCCAAGGCGGACCCGATGTGTTTATAGGGTGGATGCGATAATATTTGAAGTTCGATAAAAAGGATTTTAATGGGTTTTTCATCGTTTTCCCATGTATTTGGGATTTCGACCAATACACAAATGCGATGCGATTTAACGCCTAATGGCGGACCCGACAGGGATTTAGGGGCGATTGAAGGGAGTTTCACGTCCAGGAAACGCGCTCGATAGTGTATTTTGCCAAAAATATCTGTGTAATGGAATTTTTTCAGTTTTCAGATTTTCGCCTTTGAAGTGGCCCCGATTCCTTCTGTGACTGCTCCTGACCATCATGCCACACTGCAGCAGGTGTTTTTACAGGAAATGATTCATTTTGAAGCGACAGAGCTGCAGAGGGACAATGAATCGCAGAGAAATGACCAGGGTAGCCAAAAAGCTGGAAAAGTACCTCAAAGGAGGCAGAGAGCTCAATTAAGAAGTAGAGCAGTTGCAAGCTGAAGGCAAAGAGCAGAGAGAGAGCAAAAAGCTACTACGCAGAGCAGCTGAGGGAGCCTTTGGGGTCACTTGAAGTTCAAGTGAAAAGCCAAAGAGCTAAAGTTTGCAGAGAGCCAAAGAAGCCAAAGCCAAAGAGCTAGAGCCAGAGCCAGAGCCAAAGCCAAGAGCCAGAGCTAGAGATGAGAGCCAGAGCGAGTGCCGAGAGCTAGAAAGTCGAGAGCTTCAAGAGCCATGGATAAAATGGTGTCTAAACCCATTTTTTCTATGTAAAACAATAGAGTTGAGCCAAGAGCTTGTAAAAGGACTTTGCCATAATCCCAGAGAGCCTAGTTGAGTTGACTAGAGCTCAAGGAGATGTAGCCCAAGAGTTTTGGGTGAACTCCATATTAAGTTGTTGTCTTATGTGTTTGTTATTTGCTGCATTGTTTGCACTATTACATGTATTTACATATCAGCACAAACAACAGATTTTAAAGAACATAACAGTTAAAATAACCATAAGCATACACCTATTTTTCAAGCACATATTTAATTCGCATTGGTTAATCATAAAGACTTGGGAATAAATAAGCTTTGGAAGTGGGAGAGGTTCTTGTAAGCCTAAGTGCCCCATTTTCAAATCAATGTGTTGGCTGAGATGGAGTAGGATATGAAAATTACTAAAAGTATTTTGAAGGTAGCATAGAATAGACAGAAGTTATGCATATTAGCATATGGCATTCAAGGAGTTTAAATTTGGGGAGCATGTTTATTTGCGCATCAATCCTAAGAGGAACTCCTTGAGGATTGGGTCATGTGCCAAGCTGACACCTCGGTATTGCAAACCTTCTGAAATCCTGGAGAGGATTGTACCAGTGACCTACAGACTTGCATTTCCAATAATAGTGAAAGTTCATGATTTTTTCCATGTTTCATTGCTTAAGAGATATGTGTAGGATGTTGATCATGTGATTGATTGTTCTGTATTTCAGGTGGAACTAGAGGTAGAGTTCTAGCCATAGCCATACTACATATTGCAGTGGAAATAGCTCATGCTCCAAAACTAAGAAATAAAGCAGGTTAAAGTGTAGTGGAAGCACTTTGGGCCCGATGAAGCTACATGGGAGACAGTTGATTAAATGCGAGCATTATATCGTTATTTATTTTCTAGTTGAAGAAAATGATTTTTTGATATGTACATGTATATATGTATGTGTGTCAATTTAAACACTGCATTGAGTTGTGTTATAAATCTCCATATCTAGTATGTTTTGTTGGTCATACGTGTCATCGAACACTGAGGACGATGTTCCCCCCGGGAGGGGTTGTAATAGCCCTGGGTTGATTTTCCATGTAAATAAAATAATACCAATGTCATGGGACACATATTCCAAGCTGAATGGAGGGAAAAATACTATAGTGGGCATCACTTGTGGTTAATTAATGGTTATGGAAACTAGCAACGGAAAGAGGAAATAAATCGAAATTTAATATGAGAAATAAAGGAAAATAGGAGAAAAGGGAGATGGAGAGACACAAATATGCATGCAAGGGAAATTACAAAGAAATTAGAGGAAAATAAAATAAAAAGGAAGAGACTAAACATCAATGATAAAAAGGCATCAAAAAAAATAATTCATAGCTTTTTGTTAGTTCTAGCTTTGATCACTTTCATAAATAGAGCTCTAAGAGGAGATAGAGGAAGCACTTAAACACTGTAAGGCCCATTTTAATTCATTTAGCCAAAAGAACTAGAAATGTTCCTTAAATTGTGCCAATCCAGGCAGTAAAAATTTGAAACTGAATATAAATAGACTGCATAAGAATGCCTGGAACCAGTTGAAAGGTTTCTGGATTGTGGTTGTTCCCACTGTTATAGTTACCAACCCATCTTTTACCTCTCAGCCTATCTAGGGTCTACCTATACGTCCCCAGATCCAAAATATAAATCTTCTGACCCCTGTGCCCAAACTTCCAAGAACAATCAGGCTCAATCTTTGTGGCTCTGTTTGAAATTTCTCTCCTATCTCTCCTTCTCCCCTCCCCCCTTCTAGCCACTTTGACTACCTTATATGCTCAAACCCATCGTCTCCCAACCTCCTTGCTGTCAACCTCCTTCCACCATCTCCCAATTCTTTTTTATGTCACTCTCCTACCTTCTCGGCCCTTCTCTCATTTTGGTTAGAGGCGGTCATTATATAAGTAAGTTATATTCCATTGAGTTTGGTTATTTTACCTTTAATAAATATGCTTGCCAACTAATTTTTATTCCATAGATTTTATTTAGGGAATTACATTTATTCAAATATCTATGTCTGATGGGCCTTTAAATTAGACATAAATTAAGGCCCATGCCTCTAATTTAAAACATAAATTAAGACCTATGACTATCCTTTAGCACATTAAACCTCTCTTTTTGCATTAGATAATTTATTTTTAACTTTAATATATTCATTAGGAAGGTTTATAAATAATTGAATATTTGTGCCTAATATTATTTATGTTTTGTGGAATATTATGAGAATATTGGGCAGATTATGAAGAGTTGGAGGAGAAAATAATTTGCGAACTCGTTCCCTACTACTAGAGGATCAATAATAAATAATAAGTCAACAAGATATATGGAATTATGACACAAATTGTGGAACTCTAATGATTGAAAAAATATAGGAATGTGTTCCACTAATCAAGGGATTTCGGTGGGGAAAGCTTACTCCATCCATGGGGAATGATTATTAATCATTTTGTATAAGTACCAAGTCAAATTTTCCTCTAGGGAATTATTGAGAAAATCTAGGAATGTGTTCCTTGCCATTAAATGCAAATTCCTACGGACTAGATCCACTAATCAAGGGAATTTGGTGGAGAAAGCTTTCTCCATTCATGGGGAATGATTCCTAATAATTTTGTATAAGTACTAAGTCGAATTTTCCTCTAGGGATAGATTTTTATTAGTGTTATTGTGGAGAGAGCTTGTATTCTTGCAGCTCCATTGTATTTTATTGCGGGGATTTAATTCTATTAACAAAAATAATGAAGATTGGTGTCATGTTCAGCTTTTAAATCTTGTTCTCCCCCATATGTCTCTGATTTTTCTTGGGCTTGTCCATCCTAGGAACCTCAGAGCCCTTTTGTATCATTTTCTTTCCCTCTTTTCATTTCTTATTCACGTGCATCTCTTGTTTTTATTTCTTTCTATTTCTACATTTAGAATTAATGATTTCTTGTTGTAGGATTGAATTAAATGGTTGATGTAAGTTATTTTGCAAGATCAAAAGCATTATTTCATCCTTGGAAAAGCTTTGGAAGTTCATTTTAATTATTGAGTTGCTTGGATTAGTCTTCTTATTCCCAAATCTAGATTGTTGGACCTCCTCTTTAGCAAAGAACAGAAAATTTCTGTTATTTTTAGAGCATCCTAACGAGCGTCAATCGAAATGATTCCACTTGCATTAGATCTAAAAAACATTATAGTTCATAACAAAAACTACCCCATTGCATTTTCACTTGATTTTATTAGGCATTTCTTGGATTTACTAGCTCACTAGTTCTCAAATTTCTAGATTTTCGACTAGCAACGTTTTTTTTTTTGCATGTGTTAACATAGGTGTTTTTTATTGATTCCACTTAGAATAAGGACCTAAGACATCCTAGTTAACAAAAAAATTTGTCCCATCCAATTTGGATTTGATTTTTTTGGTCATTAAACCCTCACAAATTTCAACATTTCACAAGGAAACTTCTCCAAGCTTTTTGAGCAAATCCATCAATCTCTCAACTTTGGTTTTGAGTTCTAAGTGATCCTAGGAATTTTCTCACTCCATTCCACCCATCTACCACCTTCCCTAAGCCTTCCATCACCTCTAACACCTCACATTTTTCTCTAGGCTGTATCCTGTAGGTTTACTGGAATTCCTACAGGATCATACTGTAGGTTTCTAGTACATCTTGTAGGTTTTCCTGAAATGGCTTGTTTTGAGGCTGAATTGAGAGAAAGCTTGTAGGAAGTCACCAAAATCCTCCCAAGAGTCTCCCACACCATCCAACTATCTCCCAACCCTTCCATCCAACCTCCAACATCCTTAATTCACCTTCCACATCACCAAAAGAAATTAGTTTGCATACTTGATTTTGCATGAAAAGACAAAAGACAAAAACAGATTTATTTCAGTCCATTTACTTACACATTAGTGATGTTTGATGCTTATTACTTCCATGCTTAGATAGTAGCATTTGGTTCATGATAATTTAGCATTATTGCAAAGCATAGTTTCTTGGCAGTTAATTAGGAAATGGTGTGATTTAGCATTGAATTTCCGTCTCTTTCCTTGTACTTTCTTTCTTGCAATAGGTTAAGGTTCCATTTCGAACATTTCATTTTCTGCAATTAGTTTAGGATTTGACTTCAGTACATGCACTCCATTACATCATGACAGCAAAGGAATGACACATTGTATGCCACACATATAGTGTCGACACCTCTTAAGTTTGTACGAACCCCGGGTTGATAATTAAAGTCGGTAGCCTTAGGAGTTGCAGCATTCTTGTTGTAATACCAGGGCTCATCACTTTTTGGCACTGTTGCCAAGAAGGTGTAAAAGTATGCATTGTTTTCTTCCCTAGTTGATTCATTTCTTTTTACTTTCTTCAAAAAAAAGAAAAAAATTGCATTAGCCATATTTAATTTCAAAAGTAGAAAATTGCATTGCATTATAGTTTTCGTTCAATCATAAAAATAAAAATAAAAACAAAAAGTTCTCCAATACCAACCCACCCCCCATTTGATCACATGGTGCAGTAAGAGTCATATCACCATTCACTTTTCCAAGTAAAAGAAGAATATGGCAAAGAATGTAGAAGAAATGGATGGAGATGATGACAATAAGGAAGATTCTCTCAGATTTCTCATTCAAGATACTGATGGTAGTGTGCACATGAAGAACATCCCTCCATCTTTTCTTCCAAAATTTCGTGGTCTAAGGTTGAAGGATCCGGAAAACTTTCTCTCTAAATTTGAAATTGTTCGTAGATATTATGGTTACTTATTAAAAATTCAAAAATTGAGATTGTTTTTGGCAACATTGAAGGATAGAGCTCTTAAATGGTTCATGAGTTTAAAGACTAACTCAATAAGATCATGGAATGATATGCAAAAAATATTTATAGAAAAATATAAAGATCATGATATTAAAGAAGAAATCTTTAGAATGAATCAAAGAGAAGATGAGAGTCTATAGGATCTAATGGAAAGGTTCATGTATAATGTTAAGAGGGGAAAACTACATCATTTAGGATCTGACACACTAAAAACCCTCTTACTGAGAATAATTAGGGATGAATGGATTGATCTCCTTAGTCTCATTAGTAGAGGTGATGTTTATCAATTATCATTTGAGGAAATTTGTGAAAAATGCAAACACATATCAAGAGGAAAAGCAAGAGTAGGTAAATCAGTATCAAGATCGATAAGTCAAGGTAAACTTGGAAATTTGTTTGATTATTTTAAAACAGAAATTCTTAGCAATCTAACAAAACAAATAGAATTGTTAAGAATGCAAGATGAAAGAAAACAAAATGCTGATATTTGTGTTGCAGAATCACAGGATGTTAAACATTGTCCATCATTACCAAGGTTGAAGGAAGTTCACCAAGAGAACAATGAAGCAAGTCAATTGTCAATGCAGCAATATTATGTAGCTCCAAGAGGACCATGGCAACTTATTCAGCCTACTATGATGCAAGAGCCTAATTCACAATTTCAAGCTTATGCATATCCACCTCAAAGTAATTGGAACACACCCTTTCCTTAGCAACATTGGCCATCTCAACCTCAAAACCAATCTTGGCAACAAGGTTGGCAAGGAACTTATGGAATCCATCCACAATATCATCCATACCAAACTCCATGTTATCCTTACCGTTCACCTCCACCATAACCACAACCCCATCCACATCCATCTCAAATTTACACTCCCACTCAACTACCTGTACTACCATTTCCAAATCCACACATTAAAGTAGCTCAGCCCACTTACAATGCTGAGGTACAAAACTTCCAAACATCTCCTCTTGAGCTCAATGGTATTCACCATAGCTCAGGAAAAGTATTGCAAAAAAGAGATTCTCTTAATATCATTGAAGGACTACATCCAGAAGAAGAAGATTCGAAAGAGAAGATCAAATAACCATGGGCTGCAATTGATGAAGAACAAACATCAAAATTAAAGATTGAGAAAGCTCCCTCATGGTTACCTTCAAATCCTCCATGTATTCAAGAGAAAAATCAGCAAAAAGAGGAAGATTTGAAGGTCATGGTAGAAGAAGACATGAAGAATGATCCAGATCAACAAAAGGACCAGGGACATCACAAATATATTGAAATATGGTTCCAGATAGTCACTAAGTTGCAACAACACTCTCTTCTTCAATTGTGCTTGTATTCATCAAAGTCAAAGCATTTGATCACTCAAATTCAGGTACCTGTCAAAACATACATTTCAAGCCTACACATCAGTTTTTTTTGTCATCTTGATGTGCACATGGCTCCATTGGAAGTATTCTTATATTTGAAAGTGATTTTGTTTTTCAAATAGGGTAGGGTAGAAACAAAAAAAACGAAAAATAAGATAAAAAATTAAAAAATCAAGTGAAAACCTCCTTGGAGGCACCTCAGATTGGCTCATTGATTTAAAACCTCCATGAGGCGATCAATGGGCTAAAAAAAGAAAAAATATAAAAGATAAAAGATCCTAGGTGATAACCTCCTTTGAGGCGCCTAAGCAGACCTACTAGTTGAAAACCTCATTGAGGCAGCTAGTAGGCCTGGAAGAAAAAAGAGAAAAAGAATAAAAAAAATCCTTGTTCCATGTATCTCTTTGATGAATGTAGGTGCTCTCCAACATCTACAAGGAAGAAAAACAAGTTGCCACCAAAGAAAGAAAAATTGGTCAAGCCTAGCCAAAAGAAGTCAAACCTTGACTTGCTCCTACTTCGCTCAAATGGTCCAACAAGTTCAAGGCCATGCCAATCCATCACCCTCATCTATTTTCACCATCCACCCATCATTATCAAGCTTCTGTCACTCATTTTCCTTGTTGTCCTAAAAAACCACAGGATGCTCTGTTTTACTACAGGATGCAAAAATACATAGAGCAAAAATTTGTTTTTTCCATAACTTGAAAACCATGCATCCATTTGCGAAGATGTTTTAGGGGGAGATGTATATAGATGACGCTAACATGATCAAGCAATTTCAGCGAATTCTAGTGCACGGTTTCTAAGAAATCAGCCTCCATCACCTTCAGCCATTTTTGCATTTTCTCGATATTCGTGCATCCATTTAAAAATTCATGGGGAGATGCATATGGATAATGGTAACATGCCCAAGAAATTTCATAAAATCCCAGCGAACGGTTTCCAAGAAATCGTCCTCCATCACCTTTGGCTATTTTTAGTTTTTCTCGATATCTGTGCATCCATTAACCAAATTTTTTCTATGGGGAGGTGAATAATAATGATGGCAACATGCTTGAAAAGTTTCAGCTCAATCCAGTCTACCGTTTGGGAGATATGGACAAAACAAGTCGTTGCCTTGTAAACCTACAGGATACAGAACAACAGCTACAGGATTGGCAGTGAGCAGTTTTAAAGGAGATAAAGAGGTCAAAGAAGCTCCTCCAGAGCTTAGCGGCAACATCAGGAACATCAGCATCACCATCCATCACTTGCACATCAACATCAACTCAGCAGCAACATGCATGTCTCTCCAACAACCATCAGGTAGGTACAAGTATGCAATATTCTTAACCTCTTCTTTTGAGCATATTATAGTCAGAAATTTGTTGTCAATGCATGAGAGATGAGCTTTTATAAGCTAATGACTGGTCAGCAGTCTCAGCCGCCTTCAGTTAGTTAATTGCAACTCACTCCTTCACTCATGCAATGTTGAAAAGTCAAATTATGAAGGGTGATGATTTCAAGGAATGAAGACAACAGTTAAAAGAAAAAGAAAAAATTTCAATGGCCAAGGTCACCACAGCACTCCAAGCCCTCCATCCACTTCAAATTCACTATCTATTCATCATTCATCTATCCCATTTCATTCTTGAAAAAAAAAAAACAAAGAGAGCATCCTCTCCATTTTCATGAAATTTCCATTTGCAGGTCAGCAAGAAGGATGGTCAAAGAGCAAAGGAGGATCACAAAGAGACCCCTGTCACTCACATTTTTATTTTACCACTCAATACCATTCATTCCTCCACCATTTATGTCATTTTTCCACTCCTTTACTTCAGTTTACAAAAGGAATGTATTTTCTACAAGATGATCCTGTAGGAATTACAATGACCCAGAAATCCTACAGGAGGCAGTCCTAAGGAAAATAAATGGTGGAACAAGGTAGTAGAATGTTGATAAAGGTGTGGAAGACCTTTCCAAACTAAAAAAATAATCAAGAACTATCTTGAATAAGGGGAAGAAGGCAAACTAATGGTATCAAAAAACAAGGATTTTTCTTTGCACAAATATGTTTTTTGGCTTGTCCTTGCAGAACTTACAACCAAGATTCTTAATGCACAAGAGAGAGGCTGCCAAGGCCATGGATGAGGCACAATAAGGTCACTAAGTTGCACAAAGGATGAGAAACACTTTCAGCAGGAGGGTATGATGGGCCTCTAAATTAGACATAAATTAAGGCCCATGTCTCTAATTTAAAACATAAATTAAGACCTATGACCATCATTTAGCACATTAAACCTCTCTTTTGCATTAGATAATTTATTTTTAACTTTAATATATTCGTTAGGAAGGTTTATGAATAATTGAATATTTGTGCCTAATATTATTTATCTTTTGTGGAATATTATGAAAATATTGGGCAGATTATGAAAAGATGGAGGAGGAAATAATTTAGGGACTTGTTCCCTACTACTGGAGGATCAATAATAAATAATAAGTCAATAAGATATTATGGAATTATGACACAAATTGTGGAACTCCAATGATTGAGAAAATCTAGAAATGTGTTCCACTAATCAAGGGAGCAGATCCACTAATCAAGGGATTTCGGTGGGGAAAGCTTCCTCCATCCATGGGGAATGATTCTTTATCATTTTGTATAAATACCAAGTCGAATTTGCCTCTAGGGAATTATTGAGAAAATCTAGGAATGTGTTCCCTGCCATTTAATGCAAATTCCTAGTATTAGGGACTAGATCCACTAATCATGGGAATTTGGTGAGAAAATCTTCCTCCATTCATGGGGAATGATTCCTAATCATTTTGTATAAGTACCAAGTCAAATTTGCCTCTAAGGATAGATTTTCATTAGTGTTATTGTGGGGAGAGCTTGTATTCTTGCAGCTCCATTGTATTTTCTTGCATGGATTTAATTCTATTGACGAAAATAATGAAGATTGGTGTCATGTTCAGTTTCTAAATATTTTTCTCCTCCATAGATCTCTGATTTTCCTTGGGCTTGGCCACCCCAGGAACCTCAGAGCCCTTTTGTATCATTTTTTTTCCCTCTTTTCATTGCTTATTCACATGCATCTCTTGTATTTATTTCTTTCTATTTCTGCATTTAGAATTAATGTTTTCTTGTTGTAGGATTGAGTTAAATGGTTGATGTAAGTTCTTTTGCAGGATCACAAGCATTATTTCATCCTTGGAAAAGCTTTGGAAGTTCATAGTAATCATTGAGTTGCTTGGATTAGTCATCTTATTCCCAAATCTAGATTGTTAGACCTCCTTTTTAGCAAAGAACAGTAAATTTATGCTATTTTTTAGAGCATCCTAACGAGATTCAATTGAATTGATTCCACTTACATTAGATCAAAAAAACATTCTAGTTCATAAAAAAAATTACCCCATTGCATTTGCACTTGATTTGATTAGGCATTTCTTAGATTTACTAGCTCACTAGTTCTCAAATTTCTAGATTTTTTATTAGTAATTTTTTTTTTATTTTTTTTGCATGGGTTAACATGGGTCGTTTTGAGTGATTCCACTTGGAATAGGGACCTAATATATCCTAGTTAATAAAAAAAATTGTCCCATCCAATTTGGATTTGATTTTCCTGGTCATTAAATCCTCACAAATTTCATCATTTCACAAAGAAAGTTCTCCAAGCTTTTTGAGCAAATCTATCCATCTCCCAACTTTGGTTTTGAGTTCTGAGTGATCCTAGGCATTTTCTCACTCCATTCCACCCATCTACCACCTTCCCTAAGCCTTTCATCACCTCCAACACCTCACATTTTTCTCTCGGCTGTATCTTGTAGGTTCACTGTAATTCCTACACGATCATCCTGTAGGTTTCTAGTAGATCTCGTAGGTTTTCCTGAACTGGCTTGTTTTGAGGCCAAATTGAGAGAAAACTTGTAGGAAGTCACCAAAATCCTCCCAAGAGTCTCCCACACCATCCAACCATCTCGTAACTCTTCCATCCAACCTCCAACATCCTTAATTCACCTACCACATCACCAAAAGAAATTAGTTTGCATACTTGATTTTGCATGAAAAGGCAAAAAGACAAAAACAGATTTATTTCAGTCCCTTTACTTGCACATTAGTGATGTTTTATGCTTCTTACTTCCATGCTTAGATAGTAGCATTTGGTTCATGATAATTTAGCATTATTGCAAAGCATAGTTTCTTGGCAGTTAATTAGGAAATGGTGTGATTTAGCATTGAATTTCCGTCTCTTTCCTTGTACTTTCTTTCTTGCAATAGGTTAAGGTTCCATTTCAAACATTTTATTTTCTGCAATTAATTTAGGATTTGACTTCAGTACATGCACTCCATTACATCATGACAGCAAAGGAATGACACATTATATGTCGCATATATAGTGCCGACACCTCTTAAGTTTGTATGAACCCCGAGTTGATAATTAAAGTCAATAGCCTTGGGAGTTGCAACATTCTTGTTGCAATACCGAGGCTCATCAATGTCCTTTATCCTTTTGATATATTTATTATTATTATATATGTATTTTTGTAAAGTAAAATATATAATTATTTTGGTCAATATATAAAACAAGTAATATATATTTTAATTCATTTTTTTATTTTATTTTATACAATCCTTTGTATTTATTGATATGTATATTATTTGAATAGTGCTTTGATTAGTGTCATTTATAGTGATGGTATACTTAATAAGTACCCCACTCTACATATTCATTACATTTTGGTGAATTAGGTATGTACCTAGTACTTCAATCTATCTTGTACTTAGACGTGTTAAATATTAACTAGTAGGTATACTAGTGTAGTACATACGTTGCATGCATATGTTGCTATCATATGCATGCCTCTTATGTACACTAATATTCACATTCTGTTGGTAATTGTAGGTGGATCATTACATACACCCTTCCTTCCGAAAACTTCATCCTGAAGTTAGGGTTTACATAGTATATTAGTAATTATTTAGTGATTAGTATAATTATATAAGAATTTTGTTTCAAAATTGTTTTTTCTTTAACATGAGGGCATTTTAAAATTTATATTTTTAAACATTTAAATTTTACATCAATAATAATCATGCCCTTTGCCTGCCAAGTTCACAAGCTATTCCAAATCATCCTATCCTTCCTAATCTCTTCTGCTCTCACCCTATATTTTCTCTACTGGAGTATGCCAAGGCATCAGTTATACTAAACTAACCATTCATAAACCCTAAGGATGACAACATCAACTATATCAACCTGATTTCCTAGTAGGCCTCTAGCAGTCATCATCACACATCTAGTGGAACTTGACTCGCACAGTCCTCCCATGATTCCAAGTTTTGGAGGATAAACAGTGCGAAATACCTCCACCCCTCCTAGTAGGACCAGGGTCAACACCCTATCATGGAATCTCATTGAGCCTAAACTGTTCTTGGAATTTTTTCATCACGTGGTCGATTTGGTAACGATATTATATGCAACGTGAACACTTGTACACACATTATAACATATGCATCAATATATTCAAAACCAATTGTATTCAAGTAACATTTTCTATGCATTCCTAATATGATTCCCCTCTATGATATTGATCCTTGAGTTCATATAACATATTTGGCTATGTCTAGCCAATATATCTGTAAGTTAGCTTTCCCATTAAGTAGTAAAGTGTAATCATTCTTTTATTTCCATCTCATCATTCATGTTGATATGTAAAATAAAATTGTAGACATCACACCTATAACATAATTCATATTAGTATCTATGTATCAACAATGTTAAGCATATAATATACTTCATATTGATATCCATGTACCAACAACATTAAGCATAATAATTTGAAATCATTGTTAACAGTCTTAACAATCTTTTAAGTTCAAACAATGTTCTATGACATTCCTCCGTCCATTCATACCTAACACCTTTTTATTGGAGGGTTGTGATCAACTTTGCAATTTTGGAAAATCCTTCCACAAACCTTCGATACTAGCTTGATAAACCCATAAAGCTTTGCACTTCATGCACATTTTTCGGTGTCGGTCATTCCATGATTGCCTTTACTTTCTCAAGATCTACTAAGCTCCCTTCACCAGATATAATATGACCCAAGTAATGAATCGTTTTTTGAAAGAAAGAACACTTGGATAACTTTCCATATAATTGGTGTTCTCTATGGCAAGATAATACTATTGGTAAATGTTCTTTATGTCCCTCCTCATTTCTATAATAGATGAGAATATCATCTAAGAAGACTTGTACAAATTGATTGAGATATTTGTGGAAAATGTTGTTCATAAGGTTCATGAATACTACTGGTGCTTTGGTCAACCCAAATGATACCACAGTGAACTCATAATGCCCCAAGTGTGTTCGAAATGCAGTTTTAGAGATATCATTTTCCTTAATCCTTAGTTGATGATAACAAGATCGTAGATCAATTTTTAAAAAGATAGAAGCACATTTTGTTTGGTCAAAAAGATCATTAATTCAAGGCATTGGGTACCTATTCTTCACTATAGCTCGATTTAAGTCTTGATAGTCTATACACAGTCACAATAAACCTCTCTTTTTCTTTACAAAAATTACAGATGTTTATCAAATCTAAGTCATGAAGAGTTTATTTGACAATGTAAATATTTCATCAAATAATTTTTAGAGAAAATAAAATATTACTTCAAAAAAATTAATAATACTAGATTACTTCTAGTATCATTAATATACTATGTAGTTATATAACTCTTAGATGAATTTTACATCCTTCTATATACATGAATGTATATATAACCCATACCCATAAACCAATGTGTAAATACATATATAATCAACGTGAAAAAATATCTAATACATAAAGAAGATGTGTTTATGTATATATGTAAACAAACACATAAACAATTTATTTATCACTATGTGTTTATATGTTCGTCTCACTCTTTATAACTATATATTTGTATGAACTCATTTTCATAAACAAAACGTCATATATGTCAATCACATCATTTAAATCAAACCAAGAGTAGACAACTTGAACTTATCTATAATTTTCATTTATTTCTTTATTTTCATTTTCTTTTTCTTTTTAATTTTTTAAGGGTAGGGTTCACCAATATATTTTCTAGCAAAGCGATGCCTTTTGTTAAAGACCATTGATACACCCTTTCTCATTGTAAAATTGTGTTACATCTAAAGATCTAAAATAAAGATAGAATAAATTGTGTTACATCTAAAGATCTAAAAATGACAACCCGTTTCCTTTTATAATCCACAAGGACTAATAAAAAGGTTCGGTATATATAATTTAGGATCAATATTTCTAGTTAAGGGCACTTACTACTCGTGGAATAATATACAGCCTCCTTGAATTTCTCCCGATAGTAGCCTAAAATAAATACAGCATAACCGTGTAGGAAACAATTTAAGTGGCATGAGGTTTCTTGCCATGCCGCATACTCACTTTTTTTTTTCCGAAGGTGGCAAAACTTATCAAACTCAGGTGTCAAACCAACAGTGAGGACAGCCATCTCTGGCTGCTATCCGCGAATGTCGGTTTGACTCATCACTGTTATCAAGGAAAACCACGCCACCTGTAATAACCCGCTGGTGGTCCGTAAGGGAGCAGGGTTTCACTCCTGCCAGATGCCTCTGGGTCTTGGGCCATTAACC
This sequence comes from Pinus tabuliformis, assembly GCA_031772625.1. Taxonomy (NCBI): domain Eukaryota; kingdom Viridiplantae; phylum Streptophyta; class Pinopsida; order Pinales; family Pinaceae; genus Pinus; species Pinus tabuliformis. The sequence goes on along the minus strand of CM062817.1, from coordinate 1,364,440,730 downwards.
TGTTTCCTTACGTCCGAGGAAGACGAGCTCTTAGCCAAGCAGAAGCAGTTTTACGGCATACTCCAGGCATACATTTTATCACACCATTATTAAAACAAATTACACCCATATATTATATGATATATAGGGGAATTTACTATACTTGGCCTTACAAAAGTAGATATATTATTATTATTTTTTTATTTTTTTTAATATGAGATTGTCATAAAGATAATTTATCATTTATGTATTGTATTTATAATTTGTTAAAAAAACTTCCCTGTAAGCATCCAACATTGTTCACCGAAAAACATTACTATTTCAATATTAGTGTGTTTTTTTTCCATAGATTAGACATTATTATTTTTTATCCATTAGAAAATAATAATTATCTATCGTGACATATGCATTACGGTATAAAAATAAGCGAGTCAAATGTTTTTATTTTTCTTTTTTATGACATAGCTAATTGGAAAATTATATATAAGATTTTCCATGTATTGAATATAAATTTACTTATATTGAAATTTGATGATGACACAATTTCAAATATATATATATATTTATTTATTTGACGACATAACAAGCGCGCATAAAATAGGACGAATTAGTTGACTTATGGGCATGTTTGACTTTAACTCACTATATAACTAAGATATATTCCATTGAGTTTGGTTATTTTACCTTTAATAAATATGTTTGTCGATTAATTTTTATTCCATAAATTTTAGTTAGGGAATTACATTTATTCAAATCTCTATGTCCTTTATCCTTTTGATATATTTATTATTATTATATATGTATTTTTTAAAGTAAAATATATAATTATTTGGGCCAGTATATAAAACAAATAATATATATTTTAATTTTTTTTTATTTTATTTTATACAATTTTTTGTATTTATTGATATGTATATTATTTGAATAGTGCTTTGATTAGTGTCATTTATAGTGTTGGTGTACTTAACAAGTGCCCCACTCTATATATTCATTACATTTTGGTGAATTAGGTATTTACTTAGTACTTCAACAAATAATTTGTTATCTTGTACTTAAACATGTTCAATATTAACTAGTAGATATACTAGTGTAGTACATATGTTGCATGTATATGTAGCTATCATATGCATGCCTCGTATACACACTAATATTCACATTCTGTTGATAATTGTAGTTGGGTCATTACAAACACAAGTAAGCAGAGGACAACCAAAGGAAAGCAAGGGATCACAAGGAAAACGTTGGAAGAGTAGATACAACAGGAAGACATTGAAGGTATCAGGTTGCATGTGTGATTTCATTGTTGAGATTTGGATGCATGGTACATGCATTTGGTTATTTGGTTACTTTGTTGTAATTGGCATGGGATTTTCCTGGAACGACAATGGTTTTTAGTCTTGCCTTATCATTTCCTGGATAGTCATAGTGTTGGGGGTTCCTTATTTGTTTTAAGCTTTATATGGTTGATAGACTTTGGATCCAGGTGAGGTGGTCTCGAGAAATTCCCAAGGGTCAAGGGTGGAGATGGACTTGCTCCTGGAACTCTTCAAGGATGGGTAGAGACAGGAAAATTCCTCTGGGTATGGTGAAAAAATTTGGAGGCATCCAAACTTGTTTTGTGTTAGTGATTTCTAGATTGGTTTAGGTGAAATCACTATAGTTGAGGGTTGAGGTGGTTTGGACTCCGGAACCCATAATTGGTTATGTTTTGATTTATCCCATGAGATCCCACATTCATGCTTGGAATATGGCACATGAGTGATTGGCTAGAAGAGATATTTGGTTCAACCCAATCTATGGCTAGGGGCATTAGGGGACTTTTGAGGTCTAAAATGGGCCTCCTAAAAAAAACGTACAACCAAAATAAACTTTATAAGAACCAATAGGATTCAAGATGATAATGTCAACCATGGGGGATTATTCACCATTTTTGAAGTAAAAATTTAAAAAGATTAAAAAATAATAAAATAATAAAACTATTTTTTCAACTCGTATTTTCAACTTATCTCCATAAGGTTTTACTCAAATTTAAAGCAGGAGTACTCATTCAATGAAAAATTTGATTCCTCATCCAAGGAGTACCCATGTTGCATATTTTCGATGGACCCTGCTACATGAAAAATGAGAAATACATGAAAAACATTATTGCAATCACATTTTTCATTTATTTCTCATTTTTCGTATAGCAGGGTCCATCAAAAGTATGCAACATGGGTGCTCTTTGGATAAGGAATCAAATTCTTCATCCAACGAATACTCCCACTCGAAATTTGAGTAAACCCATAAGAAGATAAGTTGAAAATACAAGTTGAAGAAATAGTTTTTTCTTTTAACCCTTTAAAATTTGATGATGCAATCTAATCTTATTTTATTATTTCCACTATTATTTTATAATTTCCTTATGAGGTCCATTTTAAACCTCATAATTACCCTAATGATATGTGGGAGTCTCGTACTTTGTTGGCATTTTCATATGTTAATATGACTTACTTTCTTATTGTGATCAGTGAGCACATGTGTTGATTATTGTGGTGATTTTATGACTAGTTTGTCATGGATTTATTCTAGTTAAATGATGTTTATATGCATGGTCAAATGTTCTTCTTTTGTTATGGATCTTTTTCATGATTTGATAAGTTATTGTATGTTCTTATGAATGCATGGACTAACTAGTGTTGTTGCAGCTAGTTTTAGAGGGCATTGAGCCTTCTTGATGATTCCTTAATGAAGTTAAGTAGACATTGAACATATATGAATTCATGAACCGCAGATACTATGTTTACCATGTGTTTGATGAAATTTTCTCATGTGTTTGGAATCTTCTGAGCAAGACCTAGCCTTAGTACTTTTCATATAGACTTGTCATCACCTTAAACTTGATTCTGGAAAATTTTGGTTCGTTCTGTGTTGTGGCTTGTAGTTTAGCCCTGAAAATGTTGCACTCATTTCATGGTCGCATGCATGGAACAAGGAAATTTCAGCTACAACCACATGGAGAGAGGGTTATGCATGCAGGAGAGCCATCAAACTGCACTCATAGCAGCTTATGTGTACGGCTGGGTTGTGAGCTCAATTAAAAGGAAGTTCTAGCTTGGGATATGATCACCAGGGGTTGTGTTCTAACACCTAGATTATTTTATGGCCCTGAGAGGCTTCAATAAGTTTATGGTTAGTACACCCCACTTCCATAACTGGAACTTGGATTTTGGGTCACGTCATAGTAACTCTCAGCTCATGCTTACCTGGAGAGCCTGTAAAAGCAGGAAAATGTGGGATGGGGTGGTTACAAAATGATCCAGCAAACAGGGTCCTTATTAGGTCTGACATGCTTAGAGAAATAGAGTAACAAATGCAAGTAATCAAACTAAATTTAAATGTGGCACAAGACAGGCAGAAGATCTATGTGAATTAACATAGGGTGCATAAGGAATTATGAATTGGGAAACATGTTTACTTGAGAATCAAACCTAAGAAGAGTTCCTTGAAGATTGGGTCATGTGCCAAGTTGGTACCATGGTTTTGTGGGAATTTTGAGATCCTTGAAAGGATTGGACCAATGGCCTATTTATTTTCCTTACCACCATCGGTGAAATTCCATGAGGTTTTCCATGTTTCATTTCTCAAAATATATGTACAGGACACTAATCATGTTTTTGATTGGTCTATGTTACAGGTGGAACGAGAGGGAGAGTTCCAGTCGTAACCACTATGCATTTTGGATCAGAGACAAATCATGCTCCAAAATTGAGTAATAGAGCCGACCAAAGTGCAATGGAGGCACTTTGGGCCCAAGGAAGCCATGTGGGAAATGGATGACCAGATGAGGGCCACATATTCGTTCCTATTTGTTGAGTAAATAAAATCATAAATGCATTGTAACAGGGGCCTAATTCCTCAAGGAACCACGCAAGGAAATAAGATATTGAAGGGTAGGAAAATTAAGCAAGTATTGGCTAGAGTTAGTCAATCAGGTAGAGGGATAGACTGTACACTTACACAGGTTTCTTAGGCTTGATCAAGCATTATATTTCTTATCTATTATTTGATTAATGCAATACAGATAGGAAGGGGTTTTGAGTAGTTTTATTCACCTAGATAAATATATGTGTATGTGTGTTGAATCTTTGTGCATGTTTATGATATGTTTTCTCAATCGTGAATTACTTTTCGCAGAAGAGTAGAATAGATTTGAGTCTTAAGATTTATTAAATCTCATGAGTAGTTTCATAACATGGCATTAGAGCAGGAATCACAATAGAGAAAAAAATTTGAAGTAATTATTGCAAGAGGATTGAATTTGTAGGATCAGTTTTTCAAAGCTAGAAGGATGGCTTTCTATGGAATAAGGCTTGAGTATGCCCTTGAGGTAAGCTTGAATTATGTTTCTTGGAAGGACTGAATGGAGGCAGTACTAGAAGATAATGGGTTGAAGGAATTCATTGATAATGATATCCAGAAACTGGCAGCAGTTGATGCTCAGAACCTAACAGATTGGAAGAAGTGTGTTTCCAAGGCAAGAAGGATCATATTGGAGGGAGTGCGATGCCATATTGTCTCTAATATCCATAGGAAAGAGAATCCATATGCAATGTGGCAAGAATTGACAGATCTATTCCAGAACACTAGTGAGCACAGGAAGTTGGCACCCAAGGACAAGCTTTGAAATATCAAGATGCAAAAGAACATCACAATACCACAGTACCTCAGCAAGTTGACACAATGTCGTGATGAAATTGGTCAATTTGGTGTTACTATAGCAGAGGATGATCTGATAAGCCTAGCCCTTCTAGGCCTTCCCAAGAGATGGCACAACCACCAAGATTTGGTGAATAGGAGGGAAAACTACCAATTGGGAACGTCTTTGGTCCAATTTTGTACAACGTGAGATAAGACGGAATATCAAAGATGGGACCTCATCCAAAGAAGAGGAAGAGTACTTTGCATTCATCAGAAAAGGAATGAAGGCCAAGGGGAAGAATTCCCAAGGTGAGGCTTATTCCAGCCAAAAGGGCAATAAGAAATACTTGTCCAAAATCAAGTGCTTTCATTGTCATGAATTTGTCAAGTACTATGCCACAAAGTGTCCACCCAAGAAGGAAAGCAAAAAGGAGTCTATAGTAGTTGCAGCAAGTGAAGCTTTGGCTTCACAGTTCAAGCTTGATTTCACTCTCATTGCACACATGGAAAGCATAGTGATGGGGAGTGTGTGGTATCTGGATTTGTGTGCCTCACTCCACAGGATGGGGAATAGAGAATTCTTCAATGACTGGGAGGAGAAAGACCTCAAGATGAACATTGAGTTTGGAGATGACGGAAGGTACAGTGCTAACAGGATTGGTACTGTAATATTTAAGAGGGATTCAGGATCCCCTCTTTGACTCAAATATGTTATGTTCATGTCAGGTCTGAAGAATAATCTCATCTTCGTAGCAGTGTTGGAATAATTTGGTTACGATGTTATCTTCAGTAAAGGTAAAGCCTTTATGCGGCACATAGTTATGGGACAAGTGAAGCAATTCAGTGAGCGAGTCAAGAAATTTTATGCACTTGAGGTAGAATATGCATGCAAAGCCTTGAGGGGCAAGGCAAGGGTTAGAGACATGGTCGTTGAGAGGGAGCATAATTTACCTCTCAAAATGGAGCCTCAGAAGCAACCTTAGGAAGTTGTGGAGTAGCCACAAATGGAGAAGCGGGAAGGAGGAAGAGTGGAGACATCCACTAAAGCAGAGACCTCTAGTAGGGGGAGATTTCAAGCTAAGTGGGTAGAAGGAGCACATGCAACCATACCTCCAAGTGTGAGGTGGGGTGATGTGAAGCCCTAGTCCAAGAGTTTGAGAAATTTGGGCAGGGTCCACTGAGGTGTTTTTTTGTCTCATGGATCATTACCATTGCTATGGGGGCCCACAGTATTCAATAGCAGGAGAATCAATGTCAGTCCAATACTGAGGAGTGCATATGAGTGCTGACAGTATAGCAGGAGGCTCAGTAGCAGAGTCAGCAACAATACAGTTTTCCCAGTGGATAGTTGCATATTGGTTCAATGTTACTTTTTTTATTTTTTGGATGCTTATTAGTTGCAGATGTTGCAGTAGCAATAGAAATAGAAAGAAGTGTTACATGCAGTACACTCCAAAGGTGTTGGATCGGGGTAGATGTGAATCCATTTTCTTGCTGAGAGGGAGTGTTGAAAAATGCAGCAAGAAATTCTTAATTTGATTTTTCCTTAGTCAAATTAAGAAAAATCGAAATTCCACATCAACAGACATATTGGATGAGTTAATTGAGGTGACATGGTTTTTATCACTTAGTTATCTTAGTTAATTTTAGTTAAGGGCATGAATTTCAGTTCTGTGCAGTGATTCCTAAAATATAGGAGCCTAGGTTGAGCTAATTTCAGTTGTAGCAATTTAATTCAGTTAAATTGAGTTATGGTCAGTTAAACTAGTTCCAACTAATGGAGGAACTAGTGGAAGGTCAAGTAGTGGGTTGTGACTTCATTGATAAACCAGTTAACTGATCAATCAACCTATATTAGCTCATGCATGCAGAGAACTCAAGTTACCCAGTTTAGATGAAGAGTCAAGGGCAGTGTAGTATCAGTTGTAGACTATTTTGAAGTGTACAGGTGGTGCATGCTGTCAAAGATATACCTAAAGGAATTGCGCAATCAAGATTGACGAATTTCATAATTAATAGAGGCCTAATTCCTTAAGGAACAAAGCAAGGAAATAGGAGCTTGGAGGACAGGAAAATTGGCTAAGTATTTTCAAGAGTCAGTTAATTAGGCAGAGGGATAGACTATACACTTGCAGACGTTGCTCGGGATTGAGCAAGCATTATATTTCTTCTATATTCTTTGATTAATACAATATAGATAGGAAGGGGTTTTGAGTATTTGATTTCCCCTAGATAAATATCTGTGTATGTGTGTTGAATGTTTGTGCATGCTTATCAAGGAAAAATTTAAGGGTTAATATTCGTAGGTGGGTTAATTTTCCAGGTTTTTGCCAACAACAATATTCGCCAATTTCCATTTTTTCTAAAATGATTCGCCCAAATTTTATATTACACCACTATTTTACCTTAAAAATTGCCAAAATATTATATTGACTAATATAAAATCATTGGAAATCTAAATATTCCTACAAAAATATCAACAAAAAATTTACAATTTTCATATTAGGGACTAGTAAGATTCGCCAAGGTCTCTAAAATTTAAGATAAACTTCCATCCTTAAAATTTTCTTTGATGTTTTTGATATGTGTTCTCGATCATGAATTGATTTCCACATATGAGTAGAGTAGATTTGAGTCTTATGATTTAGTAAATTTCATGAGAAGTTTCAGATCTACATAAAGTTTCTACACCTGGCATGTATGGATAAGTCCCTAAACCATTCCTTGTGTTTCTATCATCAAGAACCCTAAGAAGGTAATCTTGCAGAAAGACCAGGAGGGAAAACACTAGAGTGTGCTTGATAAGACTTTATTAGAACATTTGTAGAACCACCATAGCCAAGCCATGGTTGTAATCCTTTGCAAAAAGCTCAAAGTGGGTTATATCCAACCAGGTATCAAACAGAACCATCGTAGGTTGCCTCGACTAGGAAAACTCATGTGTGCGCACAAGAGGGCCTTCCTTCCCTTATCGTAGCTAAACCTATGTCACTTGTAGAGTGGGTCAACCTTCAAAGTGAAGTATTTATAAGAAACCTCATCGCCAATTAGTGTCTCTCCTCAAGCATCTTGACCAGACGCATAACCATGACCATTAAAAAGGGGAAGTTTCTTCAAGGATGACATGACCCAGAGATTAAGCTCTTGGAAGCTTGCAAAGGTTGCATGGAAGGAACACCCCAGATAACGTGGACAAGGCTAGCATGGAAGGGCCTATAACATGGAGTAGTTCATATGATGTGGAGTCATGCATTGGCCAACTAAAGGACCAATCCCATTTAAAGTGATCCTATTGCAACTTTAGGAGGTTTAAGGCAAGTCTGCATAGACAGAAATTTTAGTGGCAACCAATGGGAACTTTCAAGTCCCAGAGTCTCTCTTCCAGAGGTGGTTTCATGCAATGCTAAAGGTTGAGCTGGGATGCCTCAGAGCTAGGTTTTCATGGCAGGAGTAAGGCTACCAGAACTATTAAGTGGGAGCATGATGTTATGGACCAACCAGAGGCATAAACAATGTGGTGGTGTCGACATGTTGGGACACGTAAACCTGGAGGTCGAACCTCAGAAGTTTAGCATATGGTGAGTTTAAATGTGTGCAGGATGATGTGAACCTAGACTGTGGTGGCATACCCATGATCCGGTTCTATTTTTTATTGGTGCAAGGATGGTCCCACCATCCAAATTAGCTCAGAAGGTTATTCCCAGAGTAGCTCATGATCGCACAAAATGAAAAGGGTCATGTAAAAGAACCTGGGAGACGAGAATGTTTCCTTCACTTAATGACTCATCTGTTTATTATAATATACGTGCATGGTTATATGATAACACACAGTAGGGGTGCATGGGTAGGAAAATATATATATATATATATATATATACACACACACACACACACACACTAGTTAATGGTGATGGCAATATATATATATATATATATATATATATATATATATATATATATATATATATATATATATATATCTATATATATATATATATATATATATATATATATAGATATATATATATATACACACACACACACTAGTTAATGGTGATGGCCCAAATCAAGAACGGGTCAAGAGCTAGTATGCCATTTCCAAGTGACACAAGCTAGGATAGCCACATGGTCAGTATGATGTGTTGACGCCTTCTGATTCATCAAAAATTCAAATGATCATATCTTGATTCAAAGTTAGGATTATAGTAAAATTTTATATCACCTTAATCGTCTTAATGAGACTGATGCAACAATGATGTTTATTTGAAGCTTTGAGCTAGTTGAAAATATCAAAAATTTTAGACTCCATTTCCATATTGGCACCTTGGATCTTGGGTTAGCAAAGTAACCACATCCTCTTAACCAAGTTTGATGGTGGGGATTAGGAGGGGGTGTGTTACAAATCTCTTCACAAGGGGCTTGTATTCTAACAGGATATTACTAATGGAAGAAGAGAACTCCATAGTTTGGAGTTGGAATAATTCTATAGGTTATGTTATAGCTAGACATGAATTTGAATAAATTTCCTTTTCCTCTCTAGATCACAAAAATATTTGGTGGCATAGGAAATTGTGGAAGTGGAACATCCTAAAAAGATGTCTTTATTGGCTCACTCTAGGTAATTGTATTCTCATGTGGGATAACCTTCAAAGAAGGGGATTCATTGGTCCAAATGTTTGTAGTCTTTGTAATGATGAGCTAGAATCAGTGGACCATCTATTTGTACATTACACCTTTATAAAGGATGTCTAGAATGATACTGTAAATGTTCTAAGTCTACAGGTCATTGGACCTTCCCTTTCTTTTGAATCGTGTCTACATTTGTGGGATTAAAAAATGAGTAAACATAAAATTATGCCAATATTTATAGTCTTGGTAATCTAGAAAGCATGAATTAAAACCATTTTTGAACATCTTTCCTACAAGCATGAATAGTTAATACACAAGATTGTGGGCTACTTTGAGGAATTTTTGAAAATTCCAACATCCAAGTGTGTAAAAAATATAAGTTATCATTTGCTACCATAGTCTTTCTTTGTTGGGTTCTTTGATGGTGCATCTCAAGCAAGTTTATGTGTTGTGGGTTCCTTTATCACACTCTTAAGAATTCACTCATTCTAGATTTGCATGAATATAGGACCAGGCACATACACTAAGGCAGAGACCATTGCTTGTTGGGAACTTCTATTTTTTTCAACTTACAAAAAGGTTTTTTATTTGCAAGTATATAGTGATTCAAAATCAATAATGTATTGGTTGAAAGGATTTTCAAATCTATAGGTGTTAAATATGTCATTCTAGAAGGACTGGATTATAGATATGAGGAAAAAATTTCAATATCTCTCTTTTCAGCATATTCATAGGGAATGGAACTCTTATGCGGATTCCATATTGAAAATGGCACTTGAATAATGGAAAGGCATCACTTTGATAGGAAGAGGACGACTTTCTTTTCTCTTATGGTTTTTGTATTCCATTGACAGGATTGAGTCTATAGTTTTTTTCTTTCACTTAGAAAGTCATGTTTAAACAATTATTGTAATTATTATGTTCGATAATGATTCTTAGTCTATTGTGTGCATTTTCTGGATCTTTTTTTTTTTTTGGTTTGCTATATTTAGTATGTGCTTTATTACTATATATTCAATATCAAAAAATCTTGAGTTTTTTGGTAGATTTTAGCTCTATAAGCTTATTCAGGAAACATTTTATAGCCTTCATGGTAGTTGGTTTGATGTTTTGGACAATCTTCGTTATATTTCTTGTGTAGTTTATTTTTTGTGAAGTTAAGCTTCTATTGTGGAGAATATGTATGTAACCTTTGTTCTCTTAATGAATAGAAAGGTACATAAATCTTCATTGGAAAAAAAGTATGACCCGGGCCTAATTTGCGTAATAATTATATCCTAATGGGTTCTATATATGTATAGCATCTCATGTTTTGCAATATTTTGTATTTTAGTGTAAACTCCCTTAACATATTTAATCAAAATTATTTATTGATTGAATTTGTTACTTTCTCCTCTTGTTTTGAGTAAAATCGCTACACAATCAAAATATTGTATTCATTAAATTTATTATAAAATAGTTAAAATATAAAAATTAATGTATTGAGTAAATTTTTTACTCCAAATAATGTATTATTTAAATTTATTATAAAATAGCTAAAAATCTAAAAAATTAATAATGTATTGATTAAATTTGTCACTCCATCTTGTTTTACATAAAATGGTCACAAAATTATAGAAAGATCAACAATATCTCTTAAGGAGAGATGGCAGTCTTGGATGTTTCATTAGCAATATTTTTTCATGAGGCATCAAGCCACAAGCTATATGCCACATACTTGAAGCTTCTTCTTTTTTCTCCATCTCTCCATTATGATGATCTCCAACACCAGTGTTTTCCCTTTGTTCTACCCCTCATCTACCTCCAAATTTTTTCCTCCCCAAGTTTAGTTTCCAATTTAACTCTAACTTGGTCATTACACATGGCCTCTTATTAGCAATGGATATGGAATAGGAATTGAAAAACATTTCGAACAGTCTAGTGCACAAAAAAATATGTTGTACCCAAGAGGAATATGAACTAGATTGACATGTCATGCTACAACAAAACCTTAGACGCTCTCCCTACCCCTTTGCAACTTCTTGAGTCTGACACAATGTTTATCCAACAACCTCTGCTCACTTTGGTATCATTTCCCCCTGATCCTCCTTCACTCCCTCCTTCGTCAGATGGTTTTCCTCATTCATCGACATCTTCCCTCCCTTCACCACATGGAAATTCTGCCACAACAAATTTCACATCTCCTATTCTTCACTTTGTAGCATCCTACTGCAAATCCTCTCACAAGAATGAAGCTCATCCTCACAAACAATAGTGGATTGCCTTTTTCTTACCTTAGAATATGATTGCAACAAGAGCATTGTGTAGGACTGGAATTGGGGTTTGTTAGGTCTTTCCTTAAAAAAATGGTCAGTACATTTCCACCCTGCCTAAGAATTTGTCTACAAGAAAAAAGCATAGGTGATTCTCTAAGGCCTCCCCATCATCTTTTGGTTTGAAAAGGTACAGGAGGGAATAGGGGGGAAAATAGGAAATTTTTTGAACTTGAAGGATCGTTGGAAATAAAATCTAGACAAAAACTGGTTATGAATGTAGGTGGAAGTGGATATCAGCATATGACTATTAAGATAAATAACACTGATATATGAATCACTCACATGGACACAAATATTGGACTATTGGAACCTTCCATTCCATTTCTTTAAATGTCATTCAAATACCCACCTTAGAGATCGATTCCCCCATTTTGGGCCCCTTCCTTCAACGAATAAAAAGTTCTAGAGGAAATTGGCATCAATGTCATCATAAATGATGAAAAAAAGATCAATTCATAAGTAAACCTAGCTAGTTTTACGATTGACCCATAATTATAGATAGCACCTTCTCAATGGGTTGAGCCTTCCTCGATAATTCCTCCTTATGGTAAGCACACAAACTTCATTATTAATCATTCATGTGCCATAATTAGGATTCATTTAAATTTTCTCATGATATGGTTTCAATTATTCCCTCGATATCTATTTCCCTAACTCCTACCCCTTCCTCTCCTCGCAAAGCTTTTTCCATCTCCCATTTGAACTTGGATCCCCCAAAACCTGTTGATATCCCCAATTCACCAATCCCTTCTCCCTATGATCGAGCTCTTTCACTTGTCCCAGAACCAATGGATCTTTTGGCTCCACTTATGGACCCATCCCCTCCTTCACCCCTCCCCCCCATGAATTTCCCTAAGCTTCATATTTCCAAAAATCCCCATGAGCTTCACCCCAAGGCCAAACTTAATGATGCCTCCCTTTCAATCAAAGGACTGGATATTGACCCCATCCTCTTTAATCTTATGGGTGAAAATCACATCTTCTAAAAGCATAGAATATATCCACCCTAGACATTAGTCATGGTAAACAATCCACCATCATGAGGGCCATTAGAGTAGGGAAATACCCCTCTCCCTCACAATCATTATCATTTTCTCACTTAACTCTCAGGGATTAGGGGGTACCACTAAAATATTAGCCCTCAAAGTACTAGTCCAACTCCACAAAATTGATATCACATTAATAAGAAAGAATTATCGAAGGCTCCAAATTCAAAGGTGCCTTAGAGCCATGGCTAAAAGGATGGTTTTTCACCACAATGGATGCAAATAGTTTATGTGGAAGATTACTATTGGGTTGGAGTCCCTAAGTACATGCCATTAGTTTCACCATATACAACTTTTCAATCTTAGTTACCTTATAGGTTAAGTAATTGGGTTGTTTTGTATTTATTAATAACATTTATGGTCCTTACTTTGATCACAAAGCTTTTTGGGAAAATCTCTCTAGCTCTAGATTCCTATCAACCCCTTACACAATTACTAAAGGATATTTAAATATAAATCTCACAAATGGAAGTATGGGGTTCCTAACCTTGGGTTGACCGTCTCAACAATTTATTCTCTTCTCTCTTTCTCAAACATCACCTAGTCGATGTGGAACCCCTTAAGATTTCTCCCACTTAGGGAAACTTTCATTCGAGTGAAGAATAGATTTCGAAAGGACTAGATCGCTTCCTTACCTCCTCCGAATTTTTCAACACATAAAACATTACCCAATTAGGGATCAATTTATGAGGAGTCTCCAATCATATCCCTCTCTATCTCAATCTGGCTCAAGATTCAGAAAAACGTCCATTTCATTTTCACTACAACCACTCTTAGTTCACAAAAGAAAGCTTCAAAAATTTACTCAAGGAGACATGGACTCATATACAACCCTCTTCCTATGAATCATACATAGCCCAATTTTCTTCCAATATAATCTCAAATCCACTTCCAAAAGTTCGTCCTCATATTAATAAGTAATGAGAGAGACTCAGGGCTATCGAATTGAAGATTCAATTACCATATGATTCTCCTCATAGGCTTACCTCTGGTTTAAGTGTTGGCATTATGTTATCTGGTATGACTGTATGTTACAGATGTTGTACTTGATGGCAACTCCAGTGGTAAGGCTCTCAGTTTGTTGAAAAATTAAGGACGCAGGCAATCGGTTCAGAAAGTGCGTCCCCGCAGGTATACCATGCAGAACCCGCGTCCAGGGACGCCGGCCAGTCGTTCAGGGGGTGCGTCTACCCAGTGCACACATTTCAAGGTAGAGAAAAGCACGTGGGGGTTTCTTGTGTGGTATCTAGCCGACGGTTTTATGTTTCTATGGTGTCGGCTCGTGGTATTGTTCCATGTTTTGGGGAGGAGCTTGCCTATATAAAGCAAAGGAGTTCATTTGGATTGAGCAATTGTCTTGGGTTGAATATCTTATTTGGTGAGATCTAGTCCAGATCTAAGAGGGCGAATCTTCTAATGGACTGTGATCTCTATGGCGCATGATCAGATCTGTAGATCTGACTGTTTGGGTTTGTCCTGAAGCCTTCATATCATTTATATCTAAAGGTTCGCAGGTTCAGTGAAGGGAAAGTGCGTCGGGACGCAGGTACTATAAAGGGCAAGTGCGCCGAGACGCAGCACAGTAGAGAGAGACCTGCGTGGGGACGCAGGGCGATCAAGGTTCAGGTGCGTCTCTGAAGCAGAAGGACGCAGCGCGATAGTGTTTTCAGGTGCGTCTCTGTAGCGAAAGACGCGGCGCGATATTATCTTTGGGTGCGTCCCTGAAGCAACAAAACGCAGAGCAGTCAAAGGAACAGTGCGTGGGCACGCAGCGGAGCAGAAGGATATCTGCGTGTGGACGCAGAGTAGCAGAAGGTTAACGGCGTCTGGTCGCAGGCCACAGAAAGAAAAACTGCGTCTCTGTTTTAAGATGTTCTGTTGATTGAATTTCTCTATTGATAAGGTGTTCTGGGTTAGTTCTGTTGTTGCTGATCTGATATCCGTAGTGATCTATATCTGTTATGTACTTGTTGATCATCTGATGCTTTATGAAAAGAAGTAGGGGGTTGTAGCTCCCTTCCAGGAGTAGACTGGAAAACGAGAGAGAGAGAGAGTTGTAGCTCTCTGCAGGTTGCAGCCTGCGTACTGGTAAAGGACTGCACCAGTACAAAATCATTGTAAAAGAAGTTTCTAAATTGAAAGAAGATAGAGACATATTGCAGCAGGTGGTTTTCACCCACATTGGGTTTCCACCTTACATCTTGTGTTCTTTGGTGTGACTATCTGTTTTTCATGCTCATTATTTTATGGTACTGACATGCTAAAATAATTCAAAGATCAAATAAGGAAGATTTATTAAATTGCTAGATAATACTGATTCACCCCCCCTCTCAGTATTATTTCCAACAATTGGTATCAGAGCAGGTCCTTCAGAGAAGCTTGATCGCTTGAAGGTAGATCGTTCATCATGAGCAACTACGAGAGAGAAGCATCAATCAGGCCACCGATTTTTGATGGGACAAACTTCAATTATTGGAAGGTAAGAGTTACTGCATATCTTCAATCTCTTGGTACAGAAGTTTGGGACATTGTAGAAACAGGCTATGCTTTTCCTTCAGCTACTCCTACAGATCCAGCTGAGAAAAAGAAGTATGAAACAAATGCAAAAGCAGTCAGTACTCTATTAGGAAGTATATCCCAAACAGAATTCATGAAGGTAATGCACTTCAAATCAGCAAAAGAGATATGGGACAAAATGGTCACGAGCTATGAAGGAGATGAACAGGTAAAACAAGCTAAACTTCAAACTCTCAGGATTCAATATGAGACTCTCAAGATGTATAATGATGAAAGTGTGGCTAATTATTTTCTTCGGGTAGATGAGATTGTTAATTGTATGAAAATTTTGGGTGAAGAAATAAAAGAGGCTATAGTAGTTCAAAAGATTCTAAGATCATTATCCCCCAAGTTTGAATCTAAAGTATCTGCAATAGAAGAAAAGGAAAATCTCCGTGTTCTCACTATGTCTCAGCTACATGGAATTCTAACTGCTTATGAAATGAGAAAGGGAGGTCCATCAGACAGAAGGGAAGCTGCTTTTAAGGCATCAGGCAAAGAAGATTACTATGAAGCAAGCCATGTTCCAGAAGAAGAGGAAGAAGAATCAAATTTTGTCAGAAATCTTCAAAGGGGTTCTGGAAGGTTCAGAGGTAAGCTACCTTTCAAATGCTTTGCTTGTGGAAGAGTAGGTCATTATGCTGCAAAATGTCCTTATAAGGATAAAGGAAAGGAACCTGCTAGATGGAACAAGAAACAAAGTGCAAATAAGAAAAGCTACTACACCCATGAAGATAGTGATGGTTTATCAAACAGTGATGAAGATGAACAAGGTAATAAATATAAGTTGTTAATGGCATTTGAAGATGATGATTATGAAGATGCTGTAGATGTGAATAACCTCTATGATGAAATTACTAGACTCAAGAGATGTATAGAAGAAAAGAATGTGATCATTGATACTCTACAATTTCAAATTGATGAAAAAGAAAAACATTTTGAAAAACTAGAAGGTGAAATTGTTGGTCTCAGAAAAGAAATTGAGAAAACAAAAGCTATTAATCTTAAGTTTTTCAAAGGATCTGAAACTCTGGATGAGATTATCAATGTGCAGCGGTCTCCTCTAAACAAGACAGGTTTGGGTTACAATGGAGAAACCTCTCAAGCATCCACTTCAAAAAGTTATCTTGATGCGGCAAGAAGAAATGAGCAGAAGAACAATGAAGATAATCAGGTAAAGCAGGGACAAAATACAAACAGAAACTATCAGGGGCAATCCATCTTAAGGGTGAACAAAAGCTACAACCAGCCACAGGTAAAATCTTCTCAGTTTGGTTCAAGAATAGATGAAAATAGAAATTACAATCAGTTGGCAGGTAGATTCAATAACCGCAGAAGCTTCTTCAATGGACAATGCTTTTCTTGCCATAATTTTGGTCACAAAGCAGCTCAATGTGTTGCATATAAAACAATCATGACTAGGGAAGCTCAAAAACAAAGAAGTATGACAGGGATGACAAAAAGGACCTATAACAACTTTTCGGTTCTTGAAAATGAAGTCGAATGTTCTATTTGCAATAACTTTGGTCATGAAGAATCTGAATGCAGGAGCAGGTTTCAGCAGAAAAAGGAGCAAGCCTCAAGCACCAAAACATGGAGAATAAAGGAACCTCAAACAGAAAGATGTGGAATAGCATTTTATGCAGAGGGACAGGAAAATCTATGGTACATTGACAGTGGATGTTCGAAGCATATGACAGGTGATAAAGAAAAACTTGAATCTTATTCTGTTCTAGAAAAAGGAAAGAAAGTCTCTTTTGGAAACGATACTCCTGCAACTATAAAAGGAAAAGGCATTGCTCAGTTAAAAGGAAAGGTCAAAGCTGGAAATGTTTTGTATGTTGATGGATTGAAGCATAATCTTCTAAGTGTCAGCCAGATGTGTGATCAAAGAACCGAGGTTATTTTCAGATCGAATGGATGTCTTGTTCGTGATCTTGATACAGGTAAAACAGTACTCAAAGGCAAAAGAACTCCAAATAATCTGTACATATTTGAAGAAGGACAACAACAATGCTATCTAAGCAAGGATGAAGAGCACTGGTTATGGCATCGAAGGTTGGGACATCTAAGCTTCTCACAAATAAGGAAAGCATGCAAATATCAGGCAGTTCGCGATCTTCCAGATATCAAAATTCCTGACAACACCATATGCAGATCATGTCAGTTTGGAAAACAAACCAGGACTAACTTTCCAGAGAAAGAAGGATCAGCTAGCATGCCTCTTGAGCTAGTACATACAGATACATGTGGTCCATTCAGGAAAAGAACACCTAGAGGAGAGGAATACTTGATATTATTTATTGACGATTTCTCCAGGTTTGTCTGGTTAGGACTTATGAAGCACAAAGATGAAGCATTCGAAAAATTCAAATCCTTCAAAGCCTTGGTTGAAAATGAATCAGGTCACAAAATTAAGTGCCTCAGATCCGACAGAGGTGGGGAATTTACTTCAAATGAATTTTTCGATTTCTGTGATGAACATGGGATAAGGAGAGAATTCTCTACAGCTAGAACTCCTCAGCAAAATGGAGTTGTTGAAAGAATGAACAGAACAATCCAACAAATGGCTCGTGCTATGCTTGATGAATCAGGAACTCCCGCAACTTTCTGGGGTGAAGCTGCACATGCTGCGGTTGTTATTCTCAACAAAACAAATGTTCGGGTGAACAGCACTCAAACTCCTCATGAGCTTTGGAGTGGCAGGACTCCTTCGGTAAAGCACTTCAAAATCTTTGGGAGCAAATGCTATATCAAGAATACTGATGAGCAGCTTGGCAAACTTGAACCTAGAGCAGATGAAGGCATTCTTCTTGGCTATTCTCCACATAGCAAAGCATACAAATGCTACAATAAAAGACTTGGCAGAATTGTTGACAGCATTGATGTAGTGGTTGATGAGAAGGGATATATTCCTAGGCAAGTACATCATGAAGATATAGAAGAAGGCTACCCTCAAAGACAGAATAATGAAGAAGAAGAACCCCAAGGAGAACCTCAAGAAGAACCAGAGGAGCAGACAAGAATAGAAGAGAAAACTCCATCCAGATATGTTCAGAAGAATCATCCAGAATCTCAGATTGTGGGGCAGAAAGAAGCAGGTGTACAAACAAGAAGAACAGTTGCAGAAGCCTCAAGCTATTTGGCATTACTCTCCTCTACTGAACCACAAAATGTGAAAGAAGCATGCAAAGATGAATGTTGGGTGAAAGCAATGGATGAAGAACTTGAGCAAATCGAAAAGAACAACACTTGGGAGCTGGTTCCTAGACCAAAGGATAAGAATGTTATCGGAACAAAATGGGTCTTCAAAAATAAATTGAATGAAAATGGAGAAGTAATTAGAAACAAAGCCAGACTTGTTTGTAAAGGGTATGCGCAGCAAGAAGGAATAGACTTTGAAGAAACTTTTGCTCCTGTTGCAAGACTTGAGGCCATCCGAATGTTCCTTGCTCTCTCAAGTTTTCAAAACTTCAAAGTATTTCAAATGGACGTGAAATCAGCCTTTCTGAATGGAGACTTGGAAGAAGAAGTGTACATTGAACAGCCAGATGGGTTCATTCTTGGAAATGATCCAAATCTTGTATGCCGATTGAAAAAGGCTCTCTATGGTCTCAAACAAGCTCCAAGGGCTTGGTACTACCGGTTGGACAAATATCTTCATCAACAAGGTTTCTCAAAAGGTTCAGCAGATAGCAATCTGTATATAAAAGTTGAAAATGACAAATTGCTAATACTTGTTGTGTATGTAGATGACATTATTTTTGGCAGCAATGAAGAAGCTATGAGTCAAAGCTTTGCCTCGGTCATGCAGAAAGAATTTGAAATGTCCTTGCTAGGAGAACTGACATATTTCCTTGGTTTGCAAATCCAACAAAAGGAAGGAGGAATCTTTTTATCTCAAACCAAGTATCTCAAGCAGATTTTGAAGAAATATGGCATGGAAGATGCAAAACCAGTATGTACACCCATGGTCACAGGATGTAGTCTCAGTGCAAATGATGAATCTGCAGCAGTACATCAACCAACCTACAGATCTATGATTGGAAGTTTACTATATTTGACAGGTACCCGACCGGACATCATGCATGCAGTTGGAATAGTTGGAAGATTTCAGGCAAATCCGAAGGAGACTCATCTTCAGGCAGTAAAGAGAATTTTCAAATATCTTCAAGGGACTCAAAATTATGGCTTATGGTATCCTAGAGATACAGATCTTACTCTTCATGCTTATACAGATGCAGATTGGGCCGGAAGCGTGGATGACAGGAAAAGCACAAGTGGTGGTGCGTTCTTTATGGGTTCCAGACTGGTATCTTGGTTCAGCAAGAAACAGAGTTCCATTGCCTTATCTACAGCTGAAGCAGAATATGTTGCTGTTGCATCTTGTTGCACCCAACTCCTTTGGATGATGCAGACTTTGCAGGATTTTCAAATCACTTGTACTCCACCAATCCCCATCTTATGTGATAATACAAGTGCAATCAGCATCTCAAAGAACCCTGTTATGCATTCAAAAACCAAGCACATACCAATCAAGTACCATTTTCTCCGGGAACAAGTGCTTGAACAGAAAGTCAAGTTGGAGTATGTTCCTTCCAAGGAACAAGTTGCTGATATTCTCACCAAACCATTGCCCAGGGACACATTTGAATACCTCAGGCAAAAGCTGGGGGTTGTTGATGCATCATCTTATTGTTGAACATCTTCTTATTGGTGGTACAAGGCTCAGGGGGAGCACATAATGCATTGTTGGCATTATGGAGAAGGAGATCTTGGAAATAGCTGCAATATGTCTCTATCTCTTTCATGGTGGATTTCTGGTTATTTGTTGCAGATCTGGAGGAGCATGAGCTAAGGGGGAGCATACCCTTTGCCCTTGATGTCAAAGGGGGAGAATGAAGCTGAAGCTTGTAAGGTTGAGGTTGCCAGGTTGAGGTTGCCATCAAGTCCAAAGGGGGAGATTGTTGGCATTATGTTATCTGGTATGACTGTATGTTACAGATGTTGTACTTGATGGCAACTCCAGTGGTAAGGCTCTCAGTTTGTTGAAAAATTAAGAAGGACGCAGGCAATCGGTTCAGAAAGTGCGTCCCCGCAGGTATACCATGCAGAACCCGCGTCCAGGGACGCCGGCCAGCCGTTCAGGGGGTGCGTCTACCCAGTGCACACATTTCAAGGCAGAGAAAAGCACGTGGGGGTTTCTTGTGTGGTATCTAGCCGACGGTTTTATGTTTCTATGGTGTCGGCTCGTGGTATTGTTCCATGTTTTGGCGAGGAGCTTGCCTATATAAAGCAAAGGAGTTCATTTGGATTGAGCAATTGTCTTGGGTTGAATATCTTATTTGGTGAGATCTAGTCCAGATCTAAGAGGGCGAATCTTCTAATGGACTGTGATCTCTATGGCGCATGATCAGATCTGTAGATCTGACTGTTTGGGTTTGTCCTGAAGCCTTCATATGATTTATATCTAAAGGGTCGCAGGTTCAGTGAAGGGAAAGTGCGCCGGGACGCAGGTACTATAAAGGGCAAGTGCGCCGAGACGCAGCACAGTAGAGAGAGACCTGCGTGGGGACGCAGGGCGATCAAGGTTCAGGTGCGTCTCTGAAGCAGAAGGACGCGGCGCGATAGTGTTTTCAGGTGCGTCTCTGTAGCGAAAGACGCGGCGCGATAGTGTTTTCAGGTGCGTCTCTGTAGCGAAAGACGCGGCGCGATAGTATCTTTGGGTGCGTCCCTGAAGCAACAGAACGCAGAGCAGTCAAAGGAACAGTGCGTGGGCACGCAACGGAGCAGAAGGATATCTGCGTGTGGACGCAGAGTAGCAGAAGGTTAACGGCGTCTGGTCGCAGGCCACAGAAAGAAAAACTGCGTCTCTATTTTAAGATGTTCTGTTGATTGAATTTCTCTATTGATAAGGTGTTCTGGGTTAGTTCTGTTGTTGCTGATCTGATATCCGTAGTGATCTATATCTGTTATGTACTTGTTGATCATCTGATGCTTTATGAAAAGAAGTAGGGGGTTGTAGCTCCCTTCCAGGAGTAGACTGGAAAACGAGAGAGAGAGAGAGTTGTAGCTCTCTGCAGGTTGCAGCCTGCGTACTGGTAAAGGACTGCACCAGTACAAAATCATTGTAAAAGAAGTTTCTAAATTGAAAGAAGATAGAGACATATTGCAGCAGGTGGTTTTCACCCACATTGGGTTTCCACCTTACATCTTGTGTTCTTTGGAGTGACTATCTGTTTTTCATGCTCATTATTTTATGGTACTGACATGCTAAAATAATTCAAAGATCAAATAAGGAAGATTTATTAAATTGCTAGATAATACTGATTCACCCCCCCCTCTCAGTATTATTTCCAACATTAAGGTCTCTAGATTAAAAAAGACTTGATCTAATAAAGAATGAATTGATTGAATGGAAGCTCAAAATCAAAGCCACTTGGATTAAAGAAGTAGACAAAAACACTAAGTTCTTGTTGGCATTATGATTATGGTTTGGCTCTATGGTTTAGGTGTTGTACTTGATGGCAACTCACTCAAGTGGCAAAACTCTGTTCAGGCTCTCAAAATGATGGAAAATAAGAGGTTCGCAGGTGCATCGTTCAAAACGTGCAGACCCGCAGTTTCACCGTCCAGGAAGTGCGGACATACCCGCAGGTTATCCGTTCATAAGGTGCGGTCCCCCAGTTCACTCACTCCAATGCAAAGAAGCACGCTCACGTGGGGTTTCTTATGTTTGGCCCTTGGTATTTAGCCCGTCAATTCATGATCCTATGGTTTTGGCCCATGGTATAGGATCTAAATTATTGAACCCCGGTTTGGATCCCTTGTATTGATTTTTTTATGGTTTTGTCCCATGGTGTGGATAAGGGTTTGACTTTAAAAAGGGAAAAGAGATCACTTGGCTAGACACTGGTGAAATTTGAATATCTTAAGATCCGAATGTTTGGGTGATTGGTTTTAAAAGCTAGATCTAAATCAAGGAGAAAATTTAAGGCAAATCTATTGATAAGTCGTGATCTCTCGGGCGCATGATCAGATCTGTGGATCTGACTAACTATGGCACATTGGAGGACTATTAATTTGGCCCTAATCAGAGGTTCGCAGGCGATCCACGACGTAAGTGTGGGGGTACGCAGTGCAGGAGAAGATGCAGTGCGGGGATACGCAGCGTAACAGAAGGCGCAATGCGAGGTACACAGAGCAGAAGAAAGCACGGTGCAGAGATATGCAGAGGCACAGAACGAACAGTGCGGAGGTACGCGGTCAGACAGACAGTGCATTGCGTATCTGAGTTGAGGTACACAGTTCAGCAGAAGGAGAAAGTGCGGTGGTACGCAAAGCAGCAGAAGGATACGGTGCGGATCTGCGCAGTTCAGGCACAGAAAGACTACGGATATCCGCAGGTTTATGTCGGTGAAGTTGCGGACCTGTCTTGAAACATTTGTTGGCTGTCTTTTTGCTGCAGAGTTCTGGATTTAGATTTCTGGTATTACTTTTCTGTTTACAGCATTTTGAGAAGTTGGGTGATTCATTAGTTGATTGTATAAGGAGAATGGGTGATTTGCATGTACTTGATGATTATTTGATCTTCTTGGATCCAGTCTGAAAATTAATGAAACGTGGTCCTTAAAGAAGTAGAAGAGCAAAGGGGGTTGTAGCTCCCTTCCAGGAGAGACAGGAAAATGAGAGAGAGTTGTATCTCTCTGCAGGTTGCAGCCTGCATACTGGTAAAGGACTGCACCAGTACAAAATCCTTGTAAAACAAGTTTCTAATTGAAAGAAGATAGAGACATATTGCAGCAGGTGGTTTTCACCCACATTGGGTTTCCACCTTATATCTGGTGTTCTTTGGTGTGCTTATCTATTTTTCTTGTTCTTGTTCATTATTATATGGCACTGACATACAAATTAATGATCAATATCTGAAGAATAAATTAAAGTATAAATCAGGAAGGCATATTGAGAAGAATTTGATAATACTGATTCACCCCCCCTCTTAGTATTATTTCCAACAATTGGAATCAGAGCAGGTTCTTCAGAAGAAGCATGATCGCTTGAAGAAAGATCTTGCATCATGAGGAACTACGAAAGGGAAGCATCAATCAGGCCACCGATTTTTGATGGGACAAACTTCGTTTATTGGAAGGTAAGAGTTACTGCCTATCTTCAATCTCTTGGTATAGAAGTCTGGGATATCATAGATACAAGGTATACTTTTCCATCAGCAACTCCTACAGATCCGGCTGAGAAGAAGAAATATGAAACAAATGCAAAGGTGGTCAATACTCTATTAGGATGCCCATCTCAATCAAAATTTGTCAAGGTAATGCAGTTTAAATCTGCAAAAGAGATATGGGACAAGATTGTTCTGAGCTATGAAGGAGATGATCAGGTAAAATGAGCAAAACTTCAAACCCTCAGGATTTAGTATGAAAATCTCAGGATGTATAAGGATGAAAGTGTGGCTAACTATTTTCTTCGTGTAGATGAGATTGTTAATTGTATGAAAAATTTGGGTGAAGAAATAAAAGAGGCTGTTGTGGTTGAAAAAGTTCTAAGATCTTTGTCCCCTAGGTTTGAATCTAAAGTTTCTACTATAGAAGAAAAAGAGAATCTACAAAGCCTTAAAATGTCACAGCTGCACGGAATTCTAACTGCTTATGAAATGAGGAAAGGAGGTCCATCAGACAGGAGAGAAGCTGCCTTCAAGGCTTCAGGCAAAGGCGAGTACTACGAGTCAGGACACGTGTTAGAAGAAGAAGAAGAATCAAATTTTGTTAGAAATCTTCAACGGGGTACTGGACGGTTCCGAGGTAAGTTACCTTTCAAATGCTTTGCTTGTGGAAGAGTCGGTCACTATGCTGCCAAATGTCCTCACAAGGATAAGATTGACAAAGGGAAGGAACCTGTTAGATGGAACAAGAAACAGAATGCAACTAAGAAAAGTTACTACACTCATGAAGACAGTGATGGCCTATCAAATAGTGACGAAGAAGAATGAGGTAATGATTATAAACTTTTAATGGCTTTTGAAGATGATGATTACATGGATGCTATAGATGTGGATGACTTTTATGAAGAGATTTCTAGACTCAAGACATGTTTAGAAGAAAAGAATGTGATCATTGATACTCTGCAATTTCAACTTGATGAAAAAGAAAAATCTCTTGAGAAGTTAGAATGTGAAATTCTTGGCCTTAGAAAAGAAATTAAGAAAACAAAGGTTCTTAATCTTAAGTTTGTTAAAGGATCTGAAACTCTGGATGAGATTATCAATGTACAGCGTTCTCCACTAATTAAGACAGGTCTGGGTTATAATGGAGAAACATCTCAAGCATCCACCTCAAAGAGTTATCTTGATGCAGCAAGGAGGAATGAGCAAAAGCCCAATGGAGATCATCAGGTAAAGACGAATTACATCAAGAACAAACAGAGACTACCAGGTAAACCAGGGGCAATCCATCTTAAGGGTGAACAAAAGCTACAACCAGCCACAGGTAAAAACTTCTCAATTTGCTTCAAGAATGGATGACAATGGAAATTACAATCATTTGGCTGGTAGATTTGATAATCGCAGAAGTTTCTTCAATGGCCAATGTTTCTCTTGCCATAACTTTGGTCACAAAGCAGCTCAATGTGTTGCCTATAAGACAATCATGACTAGAGAAGCTCAAAAACAAAGAAGTATGACCGGGATTACGAAGAGGACCTATAACAACTTTTGGCCCTTGAAAATGAAATTGAATGTTCTATTTGTAATAACTTCGGTCATGAAGATTCTGAATGCGGGAGCAGGTTTCGGCAGACAAAGGAACAAGCCTCAAGCACCCGAACATGGAGTATAAAGGAACCACAACCAGAAAGATGTGGGATAGCTTTTTATGCAGAAGGACGGGAAAATCTATGGTACATCGACAGCAGATGTTCGAAGCATATGACAGGTGATAGAGAAAAACTTGAATCATATACTGCTTTAGAAAAGGGTAAGAAAGTTTCTTTTGGAAATGATACCCCTGCAGCCATAAAAGGAAAAGGCACTGCTCAGTTGAAAGAAAAGGTCAAAGCTAGAAATGTTTTGTATGTTGATGGCTTGAAGCATAATCTACTGAGTGTCAGTCAGATGTGCGATCAAGGAACTGAGGTAATATTTCTTTCAAATGGATGTAGCGTTCGTGATCTTGATACAGGAAAAACATTGATCAAAGGCAGAAGAACTCCAAATAATCTATACATATTTGAAGAAGGACAACAACAATGCTATTTGAGCAAGGATGGTGAACATTGGTTATGGCACCGGAGGTTGGGGCATCTAAGATTTTCACAAATAAGGAAAGCATGAAAATACCAAGCAGTTCGTGGTCTTCCAAATATCAAAATTCCAGACAACACCATATGTAAATCATGTCAGTATGGTAAGCAAACTAGAACTAACTTCCCTAAGAAGGAAGGATCAGCCAGCAGGCCTCTTGAACTAGTCCATACAGATGTATGTGGTCCATTTAGGACAAGGTCACCTCGAGGAGAAGAATACTTTATATTATTCATTGACGACTTCTCCAGGATGGTTTGGTTGGGACTTATGAAACAGAAGGACGAAGCATTCGAAAAATTCAAATCTTTCAAAGCCTTGGCTGAAAACGAATTAGATCACAAAATTAAGTGCCTCAGGTCCGACAGAGGTGGGGAGTTTACCTCAAATGAATTTTTCGATTTCTGTGAAGAACATGGAATAAGAAGGGAATTCTCTACAGCTAGGACTCCTCAGCAAAATGGAGTGGTGGAAAGGATGAACAGAACAGTCCAACAAATGGCTCGTGCTATGCTTGATGAGTCTAGGACTCCCGCAACCTTCTGGGGTGAAGCTGCATTTGTTGCAGTTGTTATTCTCAACAAAACAAATGTCTGAGTGAACAGCACTCAAACTCCTCATGAGCTCTGGTATGGTGAGACTCCTTCGGTAAAGCATTTCAAAAATTTTGGGAGCAAATGCTATATCAAGAACACTGATGAACAGCTTGGCAAACTTGAACCTAGAGCAGATGAAGGCATTCTCCTTGGTTATTCTCCCCACAACAAAGCATATAAGTGTTACAATAAAAGACTTGGAAGAATTGTTGACAGCATTGATGTAGTGGTTGATGAAAAAGGATACATCCCTAGGCAAGTAAATCATGAAAATATCGAAGAGGATGAAGACTACTCTCCAAATCAGACAAATGATGAAGAAGAACCTCAAGAGGCACCTGAGGAGCAAATAAGGATAGAAGAGAAGACTCCATCCAGGTACATTCAAAAGAATCATCCAGAATCTCAGATTTTGGGGCAGAAAGAAGCAGGTGTACAAACAAGAAGAACAATTGTAGAAGCCTCAAGCTATTTGGCATTTCTCTCCTCCACTAAACCACAAAATGTAAGAGAGGCATGCAAAGATGAATGTTGGGTCAAGGCGATGGATGAAGAACTTGAGCAGATCGAAAAGAACAACACTTGGGAGTTGGTTCCTAGACCAAAAGATAAGAATGTCATAGGGACAAAATGGATCTTCAAAAATAAGTTGAATGAAAATGGAGAAGTAATTAGAAACAAGGCCAAACTTGTGTGTAAAGGGTATGCTCAACAAGAAGGAATAGACTTCGAAGAAACTTTTGCTCCCGTTGCTAGACTTGAGGCCATCCGAATGTTCCTTGCTCTCTCAAGCTTTCAGAAGTTCAATTTTTTTCAAATGGACGTGAAATCAGCCTTTCTGAATGGGTACTTAGAAGAAGAAGTGTACATTGAGCAACCAGATGGTTTCATCCTTGGGAATGATCCAAATCTTGTATGTAGACTAAAGAAGGCTCTCTATGCTCTTAAACAGGCTCCAAGGGATTGGTACTACCGTTTGGACAAATATCTTCATCAACAAGGTTTTTCAAAGGGATCAGTAGATAGCAATCTTTACATAAAAATTGAAAATGACAAATTACTAATACTTGTTGTGTATGTAGATGATATTATCTTTGGCAGCAATGAAGAAGCTATGAATCAAAGCTTTGCCTTCGTGATGCAGAAAGAATTTGAAATGTCTTTGCTTGGAGAACTGACATATTTTCTTGGATTGCAAATCCAACAAAATGAAGGCGGGATCTTCTTGTCTCAAACCAAGTATCTCAAGCAGATTTTGAAGAAATATGGCATGGAAGATGCAAAACCAGTATGTAGCCCCATGGTCACAGGATGTAGCCTCAGTGCAAATGATGAATCAGCAGAAGTGCATCAACCAACCTACAGATTTATGATTGGAAGTCTACTTTATTTAACAGGTACCCGACCAGACATCATGCATGCAGTGGGAATAGTTGGAAGATTTCAGGAAAATCTAAAGGAAACTCATCTTTAGGCAGTGAAGAGAATTTTCAAGTACCTTCAAGGAACTCAAAACTATGGCTTATGGTATCCTAGAGATACAGATCTAACACTTCATGCTTATACAGATGCAGATTGGGCCGGAAGCGTGGATTGTTGGCATTATGATTCTGGTTTGGCCCTATGGTATAGGTGTTGTACTTGATGGCAACTCACTCAAGTGGAAAAACTCTATTCAGGCTCTCAAAATGATGAAAATTACAAGGTTCGCAGGTGAATGGTTCAAAAGGTGCGGACCCACAGGTTCGTCATTCATGAAGTGCGGTCATACTCGCAGGTTACCCGTTCAGAAAGTGTGGTCCCAGAGTTCACTCACTTCAAGGCAGAGAAGTGTGCTCACGTGGGGTTTCTTATGTTTGGCCCGTGGTATTTAGCCCATCGTTCATGATCCTATGGTTTTGGCCCGTGGTATAGGATCTAATTTAACCCCGGTTTGGATCCCTTGTATTGGTTATTGATGGTTTTGTCCCATGGTGTGAATAAGGGCTTGACTATAAATAGGGAAGGAGATCACTTGGCTGAGATATCTTTGAAAGTTGAAGATCTTAAGATCTGAATTTTGGGTTATCAATTTTAAAAGCTAGATCTAAATCAAGGTAAAATTTAAAGGCGAATCTATTGCTAAGTCGTGATCTCTCGGGCGCATGATCAGATCTGTGGATCTGACTGTCTGTGGTAATTTGGAGGACTGTTAATTTGGCCCTAATCAGAGGTTCGCAGGCGATCTACAGCGTGAGTGCGGGGGTACGCACTACAGAAGAAGGCGCAGTGCGGGTATACGCAACGCAGCTGAAGGCACAGTGCGGGGTACGCAGTACAGAGGAAGGCACAGTGCGGGTATACGCAGCGCAGTTGAAGGCACGGTGTGGGGTACGCAGTACAGAAGAAGACCAAGTGGGGGTATACGCAGCACAGCTGAAGGTGAAGTGCGGGTATCTGCAGGCTTATATTGGTGAAGTTGCGGACCTGTTTTGAAATATTTGTTGGCTGCCGGTTTTCCATTTGCTTCTGTGTTCTAGGTTTAGGTTACTGGTGTTGGTTTTCTGTTTATAGCATTCTGAGAAGTTTGGGTGGCTCATTGGTTTGATTGTATAAGGAGATTGGTTAATTCACATGTACTTGATGTTTATTTGATGTTCTTGGATCCAGTCTGAAAATTAATGAAAAGTGGTCCTTGAAAGAAAAGAAGTAGGGGGTTGTAGCTCCCTTCCAGGAGAGACTGGAAAACGAGAAAGCGTTGTAGCTCTCTGCAGGTTGCAACCTGCGTACTGGTAAAGGACTGCACTAGTACAAAATCATTGTAAAAGGAGTTTCTAATTGAAAGAAGATAGAGACATATTGCAGCAGGTGGTTTTCACCCACATTGGGTTTCCACCTTATATCTGGTGTTCTTTGGTGTGACTATCCGTTTTTCTTGTTCATGCTCATTATTTATGGTACTGACATACAATATCTGAAGAATAATTCAAAGTATAAATATATTGAAAAGAATTTGATAATACTGATTCACCCCCCCTCTCAGTATTATTTCCAACAATTGGTATCAGAGCGGGTCCTTCTGAAGGAGCTTGATCGCTTGAAGGAAGATCTTTCATCATGAGCAACTACGAGAGGGAAGCATCAATCAGGCCACCGATTTTTGATGGGACAAACTTCGTGTATTGGAAGGTAAGAGTTACTGCCTATCTTCAATCTTTGGGTACAGAAGTCTGGGACATCATAGAAACAGGGTATACTTTCCATTAGCTACTCCTACAGATCCAGCTGAGAAGAAGAAATATGAAACAAATGCAAAGGCAGTCAATACTCTTCTAGGATTTTCTATCTCAATCAGAATTTGTGAAAGTTATGCAGTATAAATCCGCAAAAGAAATATGGGATAAGATTGTTCTGAGCTATGAAGGAGATGATCAGGTAAAACGTGCAAAACTTCAAACCCTCAGGATTCAATATGAAAATCTCAAGATGTATAATGATGAAAGTGTGGCTAACTATTTTCTTCGTGTGGATGAGATTGTTAATTGTATGAAAAATTTGGGTGAAGAAATAAAAGAGGCTGTTGTGGTTGAAAAAGTTCTAAGATCTTTGTCACCTAGGTTTGAATCTAAAGTTTCTGCTATAGAAGAAAAGGAGAATCTACAACATCTTAAAATGTCACAACTGCATGGAATTCTAACTGCTTATGAAATGAGGAAAGGAGGTCCATCTGACAGGAGAGAAGCTGCCTTCAAGGCTTCAGGCAAAGGAGAGTACTATGAATCAGGACATGGGTCAGAAGAAGAAGAAGAATCAAATTTTGTCAGAAATCTTCAACAAGGTGCTGGACGGTTCAG
Organism: Pinus tabuliformis; assembly: GCA_031772625.1. Classification (NCBI taxonomy): domain Eukaryota; kingdom Viridiplantae; phylum Streptophyta; class Pinopsida; order Pinales; family Pinaceae; genus Pinus; species Pinus tabuliformis. The sequence continues at coordinate 1,364,410,787 of CM062817.1, read as the reverse complement.
AGGTAAGTTACCCTTCAAATGCTTTGCTTGTGGAAGAGTAGGTCACTATGCTGCCAAATGTCCTCATAAGGATAAGATCGACAAGGGAAAGGAACCTATTAGATGGAACAAGAAACAGAATGCAAATAAGAAAAGCTACTACACTCATGAAGACAGTGATGGTCTATCAAATAGTGATGAAGATGAATGAGGTAATGACTATAAACTTTTAATGGCCTTTGAAGATGATGATTACATGGATGCTATAGATGTGGATAGTTTCTATGAAGAGATTTCTAGACTCAAGACATGTATAGAAGAAAAGAATGTGATCATTGATACTCTACAATTTCAAATTGATGAAAAAGAAAAATTTCTTGAAAAGTTAGAATGTGAAATTGTTGGCCTTAGAAAAGAAATTGAGAAAACAAAGGCTATTAATCTTAGGTTTGTCAAAGGATCTGAAACTATGGATGAGATCATCAATGTACAACGTTCTCCGCTAAACAAGACAGGTCTGGGGTATAATGGAGAAACATCTCAAGCATCCACCTCAAAGAGTTATCTTGATGCAGCAAGAAGGAATGAGCAAAAGCATAATGGAGATCACCAGGTAAAGCAGGGACGAATTACATCAAGAACAAACAAAGACTACCACGTAAACCAGGGGCAATCTGTCTTAAGGGTGAACAAAAGCTATAACCAGCCACAGGTAAAATCTTCTCAACTTGCTTCAAGAATGGATGACAATAGAAATTACAATCATTTGGCCGGTAGATTTGATAACCGCAAAAGTTTCTTCAATGGCCAATGTTTCTCTTGCCATAACTTTGGTCACAAAGCAGCTCAATGTGTTGCATATAAAACAATCATGACTAGAGAAGCTCAAAAACAAAGAAGTATGACTGGGATTACAAAAAGGACCTATAACAACTTTTCGGCTCTTGAAAATGAAATTGAATGTTCTATTTGTAATAACTTCGGTCATGAAGATTCTGAATGCAGGAGCAGGTTTCAGCAGACAAAGGAACAAGCCTCAAGCACCAGAACATGGAGAATAAAGGAACCACAATCAGAAAGATGTGGGATAGCCTTTTATGCAGAGGGATAGGAAAATCTATGGTACATCGACAGTGGATGTTCGAAGCATATGACAGGTGATAAAGAAAAACTTGAATCATATTCTGCTTTAGAAAAGGGAAAGAAAGTTTCTTTTGGAAATGATACTCCTGCAGCTATAAAAGGAAAAGGCATAGCTCAATTGAAAGAAAAGGTCAAAGCTGGAAATGTTTTGTATGTTGATGGCTTGAAGCATAACCTTCTAAGTGTCAGTCAGATGTGCGATCAAGGAACCGAGGTAATATTTCGATCAAATGGATGTAGTGTTCGTGATCTTGATACAGGGAAAACAGTGATCAAAGGTAGAAGAACTCCAAATAATCTATACATATTTGAAGAAGGACAACAACAATGCTATTTGAGCAAGGATGATGAACATTAGTTATGGCACCGGAGGTTGGGGCATCTAAGCTTTTCACAAATAAGGAAGGCATGCAAATATCAGGCAGTTCGTGGTCTTCCAGATATCAAAATTCCAGATAATACCATATGCAAATCATGTCAGTTTGGCAAGCAAACCAGAACCAACTTCCCAGAGAAGGAAGGATCAGCCAGCAGGCCTCTTGAACTAGTCCATACAGATGTATGTGGTCCTTTCAGGACAAGGTCACCACGAGGAGAAGAATACTTGATATTATTCATTGACGATTTCTCCAGGTTTGTTTGGTTAGGACTTTTGAAGCACAAAGACGAAGCATTTGAAAAATTCAAATCCTTCAAAGCCTTGGTTGAAAATGAATCAGGTTACAAAATTAAGTGCCTCAGGTCCGACAGAGGTGGGGAGTTTACCTCAAATGAATTTTTCGATTTCTGTGAAGAACATGGGATAAGAAGGGAATTCTCTACAGCTAGAACACCTCAGCAAAATGGAGTGGTGGAAAGGATGAACAGAACAGTCCAACAAATGGCTCGTGTTATGCTTGATGAGTCTGGAACTCCCACAACTTTCTTGGGTGAAGCTGCATATGCTGCAGTTGTTATTCTCAACAAAACAAATGTCCAAGTAAACAGCACTCAAACTCCTCATGAGCTCTGGTATGGTGAGACTCCTTCGGTAAAGCATTTCAAAATTTTTGGGAGCAAATGCTATATTAAGAATACTGATGAGCAGCTTGGCAAACTTGAACCTAGAGCAGATGAAGGTATTCTTCTTGGTTATTCTCCACACAGCAAAGCATATAAGTGCTACAATAAAAGACTTGGAAGAATTGTTGACAGCATTGATGTAGTGGTTGATGAAAAAGGATACATTCCTAGGCAACTAAATCATGAAAATATCGAAGAAAATGAAGACTACCCTCAAAAACAGAATGATGAAGAAGAAGAACCTCAAGGAGCACCAGAGGAATAGATAAGGATAGAAGAGAAGACTCCATCCAGGTACGTTCAGAAGAATCATCCAGAATCTCAGATTTTGGGGTAGAAAGAAGCAGGTGTACAAACAAGAAGAACAATTGCAGAAGCTTCAAGCTATTTGGCATTACTCTCCTTCACTGAACCACAAAATGTAAAAGAGGCATGCAAAGATGAATGTTGGGTCAAAGCAATGGATGAAGAACTTGAGCAGATCGAAAAGAATAACACTTGGGAGTTGGTTCCTAGACCAAAGGATAAGAATGTTATAGGGACAAAATGGATCTTCAAGAATAAGTTGAATGAAAATGGGGAAGTAATTAGAAACAAGGCCAGACTTGTTTGTAAAGGGTTTGCCCAGCAAGAAGGAATATATTTTGAAGAAACTTTTGCTCCTGTTGCAAGACTTGAGGCCATCCGAATGTTCCTTGCTCTCTCAAGCTTTCAAAAGTTCAAAGTATTTCAAATGGACGTGAAATCAGCTTTTCTGAATGGAGACTTAGAAGAAGAAGTATACATTGAGCAGCCAGATGGTTTCATTCTTGGAAATGATCCAAATCTTGTATGCAGACTGAAAAAGGATCTCTATGGTCTTAAACAAGCTCCAAGGGCTTGGTACTATCGTTTGGACAAATATCTTCATCAACAAGGTTTTTCAAAAGGATCAACAGATAGCAATCTTTATATAAAAATTGAAAATGACAAATTGCTAATACTTGTTGTGTATGTAGATGATATTATCTTTGGCAGCAATGAAGAAGCTATGAGTCAAAGCTTTGCCTTGATGATGCAGAAAGAATTTGAAATGTCTTTGCTTGGAGAACTGACATATTTTCTTGGATTGCAAATCCAACAAAATGAAGGAGGGATCTTCTTGTCTCAAACCAAGTATCTCAAGCAGATTTTGAAGAAATATGGTATGGAAGATGCAAAACCAGTATGTACACCCATGGTCACAGGATGTAACCTCAGTGCAAATGATGAATCAGGAGCAGTGCATCAACCAACCTACATATCTATGATTGGAAGTCTACTTTATTTGACAGGTACCCGACCAGACATCATGCATGCAGTGGGAATAGTTGGAAGATTTTAGGCAAATCCAAAGGAAACTCATCTTCAGGCAGTGAAGAGAATTTTCAAATATCTTCAAGGGACTCAAAAATATGGCTTATGGTATCCTAGAGATACAGATCTCACACTTCATGCTTATACAGATGCAGATTGGGTCAGAAGCGTGGATGACAAGAAGAGCACAAGTGGTGGTGCATTCTTTATGGGTTCCAGATTAGTATCTTGGTTCAACAAGAAACAGAGTTCAATTGCTTTGTCTACAGCTGAAGCGGAATATGTGGCTGCTGCATCTTGCTGCACTCAACTCCTTTGGATGATGCAGACCTTGCAGGATATTCAAATCACTTGCACACCACCTATCTCCATCTTATGTGATAATACAAGTGCAATCAGCATTTCAAAGAACCCAGTCATGCATTCAAAGACCAAGCACATACCAATCAAGTATCACTTTCTCCGAGAACAAGTGCTTGAACAAAAGGTCAAGTTGGAGTATGTTCCTTCTAAGGAACAAGTTGCTGATATACTCACCAAACCATTGCCCAGGGAGACCTTTGAATACCTCAGGCAAAAGCTGGGGGTTGTTGATGCATCATCTTGTTGTTGACTCTCTTCTGATTGATGGTTGTACGCAAGGTTCATCTGGGGTATATGCGTACATTTGCTGAGTTGCGGATTGGTCGAAGATCGAATGGCACAAGTTCAGGGGGAGCATATAATGCATTGTTGGCATTATGGAAGAAGTACAGAAGGAATATTGCTGCAATATGTCTCTATCTCTTTCATGGTCATTTATGGTGTTTGGTGGATTATGGTTCTTCTTGAAGAAATTTCTTTCCTTTGCAGATCTGGTTTATAGTCAGGGGGAGCATGTTCTTAGGGGGAGCATAACCCTTTGCCCTTGATGTCAAAGGGGGAGAATGACGTTGAGGATCTTGAGGTTGCCATCAAGTCCAAAGGGGGAGATTGTTGGCATTATGATTCTGGTTTGGCCCTATGGTACAGGTGTTGTACTTGATGGCAACTCACTCAAGTGGCAAAACTCTGTTCAGGCTCTCAAAATGATGAAAATTACAAGGTTCGCAGGTGAATGGTTCAAAAGGTGCGGACCCGCAGGTTCGTCGTTCATGAAGTGCGGTCATACTCGCAGGTTACCCGTTCAGAAAGTGCGGTCCCAGAGTTCACTCACTTCAAGGCAGAGAAGTGCGCTCACGTGGGGTTTCTTATGTTTGGCCCGTGGTATTTAGCCCGTTTTTCATGATCTTATGGTTTTGACCCGTGGTATAGGATCTAATTTAACCCCGGTTTGGATCCCTTGTATTGGTTAATGATGGTTTTGTCCCATGGTGTGAATAAGGGCTTGACTATAAATAGGGAAGGAGATCACTTGGCTGAGATATCTTTGAAAGTTGAAGATCTTAAGATCTGAATTTTGGGTTATCAGTTTTAAAAGCTAGATCTAAATCAAGGTAAAATTTAAAGGCGAATCTATTGCTAAGTCGTGATCTCTTGGGCGCATGATCAGATCTGTGGATCTGACTGTCTGTGGTAATTTGGAGGACTGTTAATTTGGCCCTAATCAGAGGTTCACAGGCGATCTACATCGTGAGTGTGGGGGTACGCACTACAGAAGAAGGCGCAGTGCAGGTATACGCAGCGCAACTGAAGGCATAGTGCGGGGCACGCAGTACAGAGGAAGGCACAGTGCGGGTATACGCAGCACAGTTGAAGGCACGGTGTGGGGTACGCAGTACAGAAGAAGACCAAGTGTGGGTATACGCAGCACAGCTGAAGGTGAAGTGCGGGTATTCGCAGGCTTATATTGGTGAAGTTGCGGACTTGTTTTGAAATATTTGTTTGCTGCCGGTTTTCCATTTGCTTCTGTGTTCTAGGTTTAGGTTACTGGTGTTGGTTTTCTGTTTACATCATTGTGAGAAGTTTGGGTGGCTCATTGGTTTGATTGTATAAGGAGATTGGTTAATTCACATGTACTTGATGTTTATTTGATGTTCTTGGATCCAGTCTGAAAATTAATGAAAAGTGGTCCTTGAAAGAAAAGAAGTAGGGGGTTGTAGCTCCCTTCCAGGAGAGACTGGAAAATGAGAGAGAGTTGTAGCTCTCTACAGGTTGCAACCTGCGTACTGGTAAAGGACTGCACCAGTACAAAATCATTGTAAAAGGAGTTTCTAATTGAAAGAAGATAGAGACATATTGCAGCAGGTGGTTTTCACCCACATTGGGTTTCCACCTTATATCTGGTGTTCTTTGGTGTGACTATCTGTTTTTCTTGTTCATGCTCATTATTTTATGGTACTGACATACAATATCTGAAGAATAATTCAAAGTATAAATATATTGAAAAGAATTTGATAATACTGATTCACCCCCCCTCTCAGTATTATTTCCAACATGGATGACAGGAAGAGCACAAGTGGTGGTGCATTCTTTATGGGTTCCAGATTAGTATCTTGGTTCAGCAAGAAACAGAGTTTGATTGCTTTATCTACAGTTGAAGCGGAATATGTGGCTGCTGCATCTTGTTGCACTCAACTCCTTTGGATGATGCAGACCTTGCAGGATTTTCAAATCACTTGTACTCCACCTATCTCCATCTTATGTGATAATACAAGTGCAATCAGCATTTCAAAGAACCCAGTCATGCATTCAAAGACCAAGCATATATCGATCAAGTATCACTTTCTCAGGGAACAAGTGCTTGAACAAAAGGTCAAGTTGGAGTATGTTCCTTCTAAGGAACAAGTTGCTGATATACTCACCAAACCATTGCCCAGGGAGACCTTTGAATACCTCAGGCAAAAGCTGGGGGTTGTTGATGCATCATCCTGTTGTTGAATCTCATCTGTTTCAGAGATTGTTGGTTGTACGCAAGTTTCATATGGGGTATACGCGTACATTGGCCGAAGATCGAATGGCACAGGTTCAGGGTGAGCATATATTCTTCTAATAATGCATTGTTGGCATTATGGTAGAAGATCTTGGAGGAAGTACAGAAGCAGAACATGGATGCAGATTTGAATATTGCTCCAATATGTCTCTATCTCTTTCACGGTCATGTATGGTGTATGGTGGATTATGGTTCTTCTTGAAGAATTTTTTCGTTTGTAGATCTGATCTTTAGTCAGGGGGAGCATGATCAGAAAAGAAAAGGCCTAAGCATGTTCTCAGGGGGAGCATAACCCTTTGCCCTTGATGTCAAAGGGGGAGAATGACATTGAGGATCTTGAGGTTGCCATCAAGTCCAAAGGGGGAGATTGTTGGCATTATGATTCTGGTTTGGCTCTATGGTTCAGGTGTTGTACTTGATGGCAACTCACTCAAGTAGCAAAACTCTGTTCAGGCTCTCAAAATGATGGAAAATAAGAGGTTCGCAGGTGCATTGTTCAAAAAGTGCGGACCCGCAGGTTCGCCGTCCAGGAAGTGTGGACATACCCGCAGGTTATCCGTTCATAAGGTGCGGTCCCCCAGTTCACTCACTCCAATGCAAAGAAGCACGCTCACGTGGGGTTTCTTATGTTTGGCCCTTGTTATTTAGCCCGTCGATTCATGATCCTATGGTTTTGGCCCGTGGTATAGGATTTAAATTATTGAACCCCGGTTTGGATCCCTTGTATTGGTTTTTTTATGGTTTTGTCCCATGGTGTGGATAAGGGTTTGACTATAAAAAGGGAAAAGAGATCACTTGGCTAGACACTGGTGAAATTTGAATATCTTAAGATCTGAATGTTTGGGTGATTGGTTTTAAAAGCTAGATCTAAATCAAGGAGAAAATTTAAGGCGAATCTATTGATAAGTCGTGATCTCTTGGGCGCATGATCAGATCTGTGGATCTGACTGACTGTGGCACATTGGAGGACTGTTAATTTGGCCCTAATCAGAGGTTCGCAGGCGATCCATGGCGTAAGTGCGGGGGTACGCAGTGCAGGAGAAGACATAGTGTGGGGGTACGCAGCACAACAGAAGGCGCAGTGCGAGGTACGCAGAGCAGAAGAAAGCACGGTGCGGAGATACGCAGAGGCACAGAAGGAACAGTGTGGAGGTACGCGGTCAGACAGACAGTGCATTACGTATCTGAGTTGAGGTATGCAATTCAACAGAAGGAGAAAGTGCGGTGGTACGCAGAGCAGCAGAAGGATACGGTGCGGAGATACGCAGAGGCACAGAAGGAACAGTGTGGAGGTACGCGGTCAGACAGACAGTGCATTACGTATCTGAGTTGAGGTATGCAATTCAGCAGAAGGAGAAAGTGCGGTGGTACGCAGAGCAGCAAAAGGATACGATGCGGATCTGCGCAGTTCAGGCACAGAAAGACTGCGGATATCCGCGGGTTTATGCCAGTGAAGTTGCAGACCTGTCTTGAAACATTTGTTGGCTGTCTTTTTGCTGCAGAGTTCTGGGTTTAGATTTCTGGTATTACTTTTCTATTTACAACATTCTGAGAAGTTGGGTGATTCATTGGTTGATTGTATAAGGAGATTAGGTGATTTGCATGTACTTGATGATTATTTGATCTTCTTGGATCCAGTCTGAAAATTAATGAAATGTGGTCCTTAAAGAAGTAGAAGAGCAAAGGGGGTTGTAGCTCCCTTCTAGGAGAGACTGGAAAATGAGAGAGAGTTGTAGCTCTCTGCAGGTTGCAGCCTGCGTACTGGTAAAGGACTGCACCAGTACGAAATCCTTGTAAAACAAGTTTCTAATTGAAAGAAGATAGAGACATATTGCAGCAGGTGGTTTTCACCCACATTGGGTTTCCACCTTATATCTGGTGTTCTTTGTTGTGCTTATCTATTTTTCTTGTTCTTGTTCACTATTATATGGCACTGACATACAAATTAATGATCAATATCTAAAGAATAAATTAAAGTATAAATCAGGAAGGCATATTGAAAAGAATTTGATAATATTGATTCACCCCCCCCCCCTCTCAGTATTATTTCCAACAGTTCTTTCACCACATTTCCTCCTTCATGAGAAATAAAAAATCCATTTGGGAGATAAAGAAACAGGATGGTACTTTCACTCGATCTTTGTAAGAAAATCCATGGAAGGAGTATGACACTTCAAGATGCTATATATTATACCCCCATGATGTGTCATTCAAGAAATCCTTGAGGTTTTCTCCAAATCCCATCCTTTCGTAACAAAGGAAATGAATTAAACACTAGAACAGTAAGTCTTTAAAAAGAGAAATCAAGTTAGTTATATCCTTCATGCAAAGAAGGATGAGTCTAGGGCCAAATTGTCTTCCAGTTGAATTTTACTTGGATTTTTATGACATTATCAAGGGTTAACTACTTAAAGTGGTACATGAATCCCAACATTTAGGTAAAATCTTGGGTGCCTAAAATTTCACTTTTCTAGCACTCATTCCAAAAAACATGAAGAGACAACTTTTGAAGATTTTAGACCTATCTCCTACTGCAATGTTATCTACAAGGTCATATATAAATTCATAGCTCAACACATAAATCCCATTTTTCATTGAATCATCTCAGATGAACAATTTGGTTTCCTGAATGACAAATAGATTCACAATGTGATCTCAATTGCACAAGAGGCATTTTAGTTCATCAAATCCATAAATCTATCTTCCCTTACCCGCAAGCTAGATATATCTAAGGATTTTAACAAAGTAAATTAAAATTTTCTCATGCTGGTCCTACATAAATTGGGAATGGGACTCCAAGTCATAAAATAGATCATAGGATGTTTGCAATATGCCACTTATGTTGTCCTAATCAATGGCTCTCATTCTCCTTTTTCCAAAGCCACTCATGGTACTTGTGAAAAATGTCCCCTCTCCCCCCTCTTCCTACTGGTAGTTGGGGCCCTCAACAAAATCATTAAGGAGGCCATATCTAAAAATTGTATCAAAGAAATATGCCCCTCGCTAACTCATCAAACACCTTATTTTCATTGATGACATCCTCATTTTTACTCAAGGTGCACCTGATTCCCTAAATACCCTTAAAGACTCCCTTTCTCTTTTCTATAAAGCTAATGGTATGCAAATCAACTCCAGTAAATATTGCCTTATTCTGTGCCTCCTTCATGTCTTGATTTATAAAAAACAAATCTCTCATTTTAAACTTCCCTACCTCTCCTTTGGATCAAGCATTCAATTACCTCGACTTCTTCCTCAAGCCTCTAGGGTACCACTTTGTAGATCACCTTCGGTTATTTGATAAAATTTACACCCACATAAATTTCTAAGTAAATGAACTCATCTCTCAAGGAGGCATAGTTTTCCTTATTAAGGTTGTCCTCGAAATCATCTCAATCTACTGATGTTCAATCGCATATGTTCCTAAGGGTATCCTAACAATAATAAAAAATTACTATTCCCAATTTCTCTTGTTAGGAAACAAACATGCTAGAGGCAACCCCCTTGTCAAATGGGAGAGACTGGCCTTACCAAAATCCTTGGGGAGTTGGGGCTTCAAGAACATATACACTTTCAACAAAGGCCTTGCAACTAGAATCCTATGGAGACTAGCACATAGTACAACTCTTTGGGGTAACACTTTCAAAGAAAAATGCCTCCCAAACATCTTCTTATCTAATTGATTTCAAAGTTCCAAGTAAATCTCCCAAAGACTCTAATACTTGGAAATCCCTTGTTCAATCCTTCCCACTCATAGGCTCTTCGACAATATGGAGAGTCAACAATGGACATTAGATCAAGCTCAGTATTGACCCATGGCTTGGAGTAGGGGAAAATTTGACTCTGTCCAATCCCCTTATTCATTTCCTAAATGTTATGTGTGTATACACAGTCACGGATGAGAAGGATCAATCTCCTCAATAATGTTGACAGGTTGGATAGAATAAAATTGTCATTTTTAACCTAATATGACCATAAACCAATGAGTGGAAAAATTTCATTAGAATCCCAGCTTCCAATTTTATCAGGCTAAAGGAAGAGGTAGAGGATGACCTATTATGGTCAAAGAACCCCAACAATGGGGACTTCACAATAAAACTGGGAGGTGAGTACACAATGATCAACAATTCACAATTCCCAAAAGTTGGTGGTGGTATCCTTTATGGAAATTACACTATCCAAAAATAAAGTAACTCTTTGGCTAGCAGTATGTAATAAATTATTAACATGGGCTAATGTTAATAAAAGAGGATGGCAGGGACCAAGTCTCTACCCATTATTCAAATCAATAAGTGAGAATTATTCTCACCTATTTCTCTCTTGCTCATATACATGATAGGTCTTAACAACCACCCTCTAGGAATTGAGGATCAAAGGCTATTAAAATTAATAGGATTGGAAGATGTTCTGAAGGCCTATATATCCAACAAAGAAACTGAATGCTTCAAGGGATTTCTCAACATCCTTATAAATTGCATATGGTGGGTTAGAAACAACAACCTCTTTAGTTTTATAGAAGTCCCTACAAAGGTCATTGTAGGATTGGTTATAAAACTATGTTTGTAATACAAAATGGAACCTAAGCCCTATAAATGTTGACTTCTTATCATGCTTCCTGTCACTATAGGCATTCCATGGGAATTCTTTGATGGAGCAGCACAACCCACCAAGGTGTGGAGTGAGAGTGGTTCTCTTTCTCACACATCTTCCTGTGTTCAAGTCAAATATGTCGCTGGTAGGGGCACAAATAACTATGCAAAGTTCATAGCCCTTCGCACCCTTTAGACATTACATCTCTTAAAAAATTCAAATCTCTACAAATTATGGGAGAGTCAAAGCTTATTACTGACTAAGAAAACAATAAGATCATCATAGAAAACATTTATTTACAAACGATTCTGTAAGACATCGGGAACTATCTCTCTTCACCTAACCAACTATATTTTACATACATACTTTGTGAAATGAACAACACCACTGATAAGTTATCAAGTGAAGCTCTTAAGTTTCTTGTAGTTACCTTTTTTGTATTTGAATTTGTGAATGGAGTAGAACATGGCCAAATGGCCATCCACATATAAACTCTTCCGCTACACAACACACAACACTTCTTTTCTATCTACTACAAATGATCTTTACATTTTATTTTTAGATGAATAATTAAAATATTGTTATTTTCCACTCACACATAACATGACAAGTATTTCAAAGATATTACCCAACACTTTACATTAACAAAATTCACACTAAAACCACATTATGCCAATACACATGAATGATGAAAAATAACAACAACATATTATTTTATTTTTCTGAAAATACCTAATAATTTATGTTGAAATATTAATGTAATATCATTTATTTAGAACACCTAGTGGCTACAAATTTTAGACAATCCCATAATCTCATAGAACAACAATATGTATATATTCACTTATTATGAATATAAAATATTTTCTCTCAATTAAAAAA